>PVIR01003426.1:0-88897 GCA_004026965.1 Petromus typicus
GTGACGCAGACTCGGTGTCGCAGTCACCGCCTCCCAAGCCGCCCGCTGCCAAACTCAGTCTCTGGGCGCTCTCCCGGCGTATTCCTGGAGGCCAGTAAGCTCCAACCCCGGCGCAAATTCAGTGACACAGAGTCAGTGCCGCAGTCACTGCTTCCCGAGCCGCCCGCCACCAAACTCAGTCCCTGGGCGCTCCTCCAGCGTGGGCCTGGAGGCCATCAAGCTCCAAACCCGGTACAGATTCAGTGGCACAGTCGCCATCTCCCGAGCCACCCGCTGCTAACCTCAGTCCCTGGGCACTCCTCTGGCGTGGGCCCGGAGGCCAGCAAGCTCCAACCCCGGCACAGATTCAGTGACGCAGACTTGGTGCTCCAGTCACCGCTTCCCAAGCCACCCGCTGCCAAACTCAGTCCCTGGGCCCTCTTCCAGCGTGGGCCTGGAAGCCAGTAAGCTCTAACCCTGGCTCAAATTCGGTGACACAGACTCAGTGCCGCAGTCGCCGTTTCCCGAGCTGCCCGCTGCTAAACTCAGTCCCTGGGCGCTCTTCCAGCGTGGGCCTGGAGGCCAGTAAGCTCCAAACCCGGCGCAGATTCAGTGGCACAGTCGCCACCTCCCAAGCCGCCCGCTGCCAACCCCAGTCCCTGGGCGCTCCTCCAGCGTGGGCCTGGAGGCCAGTAAGCTCCAACCCCGGCACAGATTCAGCGATGCAGACTCAGTGCCGCAGTCGCCGTCTCCCAAGCCGCCCGCTCAAAAATTGTATTTCTAAACCCAAAGAAAATGTACTTCAAACGTGTAAGGAAACAAAGATTCCCTTCAAAGTGCACATCTTTGTTTGAATTCTTCAGAAGATTCAAGGTCCCAAATATTATCTCATTTTCAGTAACATTAATTCCTTAATCTAGTGTCTTCTCTGCCCATATACATAATAAGTGTCATGAACAAGAGAAGCCAATGACTCCTTTTATAGCATCTTCACACAAAATCTCTAAAGCATGTGTTCAGATGACTGATCTAGCCTGGTGGGTGAAGAGCATTAATAGGCATTTGGAAATCCCTGTAAATCCATCATCCTGAAAGACAGCACTGGGTCCATGCTGCCTCCAAAGGGAGTGAAATGAAATATGCCATGGACTCTCTGGAGGTTAATCGATCATATTTCTGGTGCTACTTGGTGTGACATAACCAAATTTGCACTGAAAATCAAGTCATCTATCTTTGTTCTGGTCAACTTAAAAAATTTAATCCTGTTTGACCTTTCCTGAGATGCAGTCAAAGAAAACAGATTCTTTTTTTTTTTTTTTTTCTTTGAGCTGGGCCACCCCCTGTTGTGTATATTACAGTCACCTGAGCAGTTTCATCTCTGTTCTAATTTAAGAGCACTGAACAGCCCATGACAAATCTACTCCCCAGCTTTTTGGTCCCCAAAGGCAAGAAAACTGAAAGATTTTATTTGTTTTACATTGAGATGAGAAACGAAATTTATTTTAAGGAAGATTAAAGAGAGAACGCAAGGGATAAAGAGTAGCACGATTCTGTGATTCACCATATGACTGAAGCAGAAATACACCCAGAGAAATCATGAGGTTCCCATAATCAACCTATTTTCTCACAGAGACTAGCACCCCAGCCAGACTCTGACCATGGCTTCCAAAAAGCACATTAGATCCTCCACCTCTATTTCTTTTTGCTAACTTGATTCAAGACTTACTGGAAGGATGCTACTTTTGTATATGAACCTTTGTTCCCAGAAACCCAGAGTAATTGGAGTTGTATCTCAGTGATTCTTTACAAAGAGATCTCTCCCCTATCCTTCATCATATAGTGCTCTGTGGAGCCTTTGTTGGGTGTTCAAAAACCTCAGCATTGTCCTGGAAATCCCTTGCCACAGAACCTTCCCCCAGAGCAGAAAAGCATCTCTCATCTCTGAAGATAATGGGTAAATTCGATATGTTTAAAGCTGAGCTAAATTCCTGCAGCACCTATTCAAGGGGAAAACAAGTCCAACTGACAACAAAGAGCACGTGTATCCATTCATTTTGGTGATCTTGCATCAACGAAGTAGAGAGAGTAAGTATTTGGAATCAGTAAGATTAACCTATGAAACAGGCCATTTGAGCATAGTACTGAATGTTGTCTTCCACTTTGTCTGTGACCGTCTCAGCCTTGTCACATGAAAGGCATTTGAGCCAGTAGTAGATTCTGCACAAACATTACCATTTTTTTAATATTTGCTCCTTGTGCTTGATTCATGCTCTGTTGGGGGTGGGGGTGGAGGCCAACTCCAGCTCCTGTTCTGTGAACAGGAATAGGACACGGTGGACAGGGAGATTGGAATTTTCTATGCTTTGCCACTTTTACTTTTCAGATTTTTTTAATAAAGAAAGGTATTTATTTGTCTCACTATCAGTGCATATTTTTCTAAGTATTAATAAGCAGCCACTCAAAATGTCAGCCCATTGCTTAAAGGAAAATGGCTTGGGGAAAAGATGTGATTTAATCAAACTCCATTTTCTTCAATATGTGAAGACTTAGCTGGGGGTTGCAAACCTTGCAGAATCATATAATTGCTGTATTTGTTTTGTGTGTATATGGGAACAAGGTAAACGCCAGTGATTTTAAATCCAAACAAACGTTCACTTCAGAAAGGTTGGTCTTCTATGTATTCTTCTATATATGCAAAACTGGTTTTATTTCCAAACAAGGGTTAGCAAATGCTATACTAGAGCTCTAAGTTTCTCTGCTCCATTATTGTTATCTTGAACATTCAAGAATATAATTACAGGCCTGGGGAGTTAGCTCAGTGGTTCTGGCGCCTGTCTTGCAACTGCAAGGACCTGGGTTCAATCCCCGGTAACCACATACCATACTGGGCATGGGGACTCACGCCCAGCAGCAACCAGTACCACATACCACAGTGCCAGGAATAGTGGCTCACGCCTGTCATTCCAGCACTCGGGAGGCAGAGGCAGGAGGATTGCTGTGATGTGAGTTGGAGGCTGAGCTCAGGGCCATCCTGAACCACAAATTGAGACGCTGTCTCAAAAAAGAAAAAAAAAGAAAAAATATATATATATACATATACATATACATATACATATATATATATATATATTTACATAATACCTGTATATTGTAACGGTAACACTAGAGCATATTATATGAATAATTATAAAACTTATATTTCATGATACAAAAGCTTCCTATATTTCCACCCTATGGTATAATCTTTTATACCAGGTAATCTATGGTAGAAACCCCAAATAAGTAGTAATAGAAATTCTGCTAATTTTTGTTTGCATTCTTGAGTCCTTCCCAAGTGACAGGCACTGTGAGGAGTACTTTACAAGTTGTATCTCATTAACCTTCATGATGACCATGAGGAGTAGCTATTGTTATTTCCATGGTTTTCCATATTAGAAAAAGAGGCAGAGAGTTTTAAGTAATTTTTTCAAAGTACTACATGAAGAGATCCATAAATTGCACACTGTTACAATAGCAGTGACCATTTGTTGAGTGTATATTATTTGAACTAAGTGGTTTAAAATGCACTGGTTTTTACTTTTCATAAAATCCCTATGAGATAAGGTCTGCTCTTTACCAGGGTGACACCAAATATGAAGTTATTTCGCAAATGTCAAGTTCAAAAAAACAACAAAATCTTGTTCTGACCTCTTTATAGACTATTCTATTTCTTGAAGAGAGCACAAGAGGGCTCTTTGTTGTAACTCTTTCTCTACAGCAAGAGTTAGGCATCCTCCTTTATAGATGTTACCTTCCCTAACGTTCCCATGCAGGGATCTTTAGCCCCATTTCAAAGGCATGGAAATCATTTTGAAGTAATATTTCAAGATCCCACAGCTACCAAGGAGTGGAACATGAATTCAAACTCAAACCTCCCAACCCCAGAGTTCAAGTAGTGCCCCTGAGTGCTTTTTCTCTGCAGGCTCTTGATCTGGAAGAATACAGACGGTCCTGCAGCACTTTCCAGGAGGTTAGTTTCCTTCTGTGCCTGTGTAAGATGGGTAAGGAATGGCAGAGTGAAGATAGTAGAGAAGATTGACCTATCTTTGTTCCCACTTGTGTCTGAGGGCCTCCTATATAAACTGAAGCCATACATACAATGACGTGAACTAAGCCAACAGTTCATGGTAATGGACTTCAGCATACCAATATAAATGGGGGTTCATATATGTTCCAGACGTGACAAACACACCACCTCTGTGCTAGGCAACCTTCTACAATGGCTCCCAGAACACCTGCTCCCTGGTGCCCGTGTCTTCACGTAATATGAGCATGACCAAGGAACTTCTTTTGGATGAATATGAATACAGAAATATGGCAAGAGTGAAGTGCTGTCCCTTCTGAGATTAGGAGACACACATATGGATCTTGCTACTACACTCGCTTTCTTGCCACTTCATCTTACAGTTTCAGTGAACCCAGGGGTCACGTTAAAGAGCCCCAGGAGTCAAGGAACTGAGAGCGGCCTCCAGCCAATGCCCTGAGGAGGACAAGGGCCTGCAGTATAACATCCCAAAATACTGAATTCTGCCAATAGCCATGAGAATGGCTCTGAAGTGGAACCTCCCTGAAACAGAAAGCACAGCTAAGATATTTTTGTATTTTAAAACTACAAACAGAGGGATAATAAATACATTTTTTTAGCTGTTAAATTTTAGGGCCATGTCTTTTGAAATGATAGAGAATATGTCACTACCTTCTCTCATTTAAAGTTGTTCCAGAGGAGGACTTTATGTACCCTCACTTTTAATTTAACATGATGAATTTATATATCCACACAGAATGAAAACTGCTGATATCTGATCTCAGAGGACAGGCATGGCCATCCGGTTTTCCTCTTCTAGTTATTGCTAAAAGAAAATCTGTATGCTTCATATATTAGTATGTCCAATTCTTTACCTTTTCCTGTGAAGTTTTCTGCCATTATCTCTGTGAATAGTTTTTTAATGTCTTTAGCATTGTCTCCTGCTTCCTCAGTGACTCCAATCAATCTTATGTTATTCTTCTTTGACTCATCTAGGAGCTGATGGATTGATTTTTCATTATCCCTTGCTTTTTCCCATAGATTATGCCTTTCCTGTTCATTGGTTGAGATCCTGTCTTCTAGGTCTGAAATTCGGTCTTCTGCCATATTCATTCTATTGCATAAACTTTCACTTTCTTAATTTCCTGGAACTCTGCTTGTAGGTGTTTAAAAGGTTCTATTGCTTTTTCTATCTTGGATTCTATCAACTCAATGATTTCCTCTTTAGCATTATTAATCATCGTGTTGACTGTGTCCAATATCTCTGCTTTCATCTCAGAGATCAGTTCTGATTTCCATTTTACTAGATCCACTTTGGTTACCATTTCAGAGGACCCTGGAGACTGGGCTTCACACTTCTCTATTTCCCTTCCCAATGTTTTACCTTGAGGTGAGGATCTTTGTATCTGAGATTTTGAGTGTTTCCTCATCTCTAAGTTTTTGTCGTTGCTGTTGTTTTTGGCCTTTACCTGCCCTGTTTTCTGGTGATGTTTGTTGCAAGTCTCTTTCCTCCTAATATTTAGGACACTTAAAATATCAGTGTTCCCTGGGTTGTTCTTTACAGTCTGTATTGGGACCTAAAGAAAAACACCTATTTCTGGCATGCCATATGAGAAAGACTTCTTCAACAAAACTACTATAGTACATGAATTGGCAGAAGAAATCAGCAAATGGGACCTCATTCTTTTAAAAACCTTGTGCATAGCAAAGGAAACCACCAACAGAGAAAAAAGGCAACCAACAATGTGGGAAAAAAACCTTTACCAGCTGTTCCTCAGACAAAGGTTTACTATCTAGAATATATAAAGAGCTTTAAAAATTCAGCCCACCCAAATTTAAAGACCCAATTAAAAAATGGGCACCTGAAATGAACAGATACTTTTTTCAGAGGAAGAAATAACAGCAGCTAAGAAGTATATGAATAAATGCTCAACATCATTAGTCATTCAAGAGATGCAGATGAAAACAACACTGAAATTTCATCTCACTCCACAAAGAATGGCTGCCATTTCAGAATTAGCCAGCAACAAATGTTGGTGAGACTGCGGAGAAGGAACCCTTCTCCACTGTTGGTGGGAATGTAGACTCATACAACCCCTGTGGAGATCAGTTTGGAGATTCCTCAAAAAACTAGGATTGGAGGTCCCATTTGACCCAGCCATTGCTCTGCTAGGTATATACACAAAAGAATTAAAAGGTCCATATCACTGTGACATATGTGCACCCATGTTTATAGCAGCTCAATTTATGATTGTTAAATCTTGGAAACAACCCATCTGTCTGTCAACTGGAGACTGTATAAGAAAGCTGTGGTTCTTCTACAGAATGGAGTATTACTCTGCCATAAAAAATGATAGGCTTGAATCATTTACACTTAAATGAACATACCTTGAGGATATCCTCATAAGTGAAATACATAGGTCACAGATAGGTAAATATCACATCTTTTCTCTGGTATGAGAAAATAAAGATGTAAATGAGTTCTAGAATTGTATGTTATATATTGTGAAATAGAAAATACTCAAATTCAAATAGGGTGAAGGAGGAAAATAATGAGATTATAACAAAAAAGAAAAGAAACAAAGTTTATGTATATAGGTGGGTGGTAAGGTGGGTAGGGATATGGGGAAAAATGAAAATTAAGTTGTGTCATATACTGGTACAAATTCTCATTGTAGAGTGCAATCATGAAGTATATATGTAATGTACCAATAAAGATTTTAATTTAAAAAGAAAAAGAAAGAAAATTTGGTGGTGTTGGTTCGAGTAGGCCAAACACTGCTCTTAGAGTCAGAATACCTGGCTTGGTCATGAGCTCTTTATCAATTAACCTGAGAATTGACTTTGCTGTCTGATAAAATGGGGCAGTGTTTTTGCCAGAATGAGAAGTGTCTAAGAGAGAACTATGACATGAGGTTCTATTCAGTGATAAACACATTGGTTGATTATTTATCAAAAGACCATCTCAGTTAGGAAGTTGCTGCCTAATTACTAAAAAAGATGGATGTTTCCTTCTAAAAACTGACTGAAATCCAAAAGAAGTCCCAATGAGCCATATCTACTTTGCTAGGATTCTATTTCAAGCCAGCCCAACACTAAAAGTGACCTAAAGGGATGGTTTTAAATCATAAATGGTCTCTGCATCCAGCTGCCATGCCTAGAGAACAGGCCTCTATGAGGGAGCTTGTTCAGTCTCTGACACAATTATATGGACATTCAATGTCCTCAGTTTATGACATAAATCACATTCTGGACTACAAATTACCTTTCCAGATAAGTCAAGGTTGATGAAAAAAAACCAAAATAACTCACCAGAAAACCAGCCTAGAAGTAAGACATCTGAAAAACCATATAATTTTGAAAAGTTTTAGGTCTGCAGACACAAGTGAAAGTTTAGTCATAAATCATTCAGATGATTTTGAGCCATCTGCCTCTGAAATTCTGACTAATAGGAAAACAACACCGGAAACAGTCATCTTCAATGTTGGCATGCCTTTGGAGATGGAGTGTACTCTGTGGAAGATCTGTGAGTGATGTGAATTCTCTCTGGGGACAATATAATACAATGTTAAAATGGTGCTCGTCATGGGACTCTGACTGGATAGTCATCCAGTGATTCATGAGGGAGTGGTGATTTGCTTTTGTCTTTGTGTCTGAACATAAGCCCTACCCATTAGCCTGGCATGCAGTTATAAAGCTCAGTATCTGTTCAGCATTTCACTGGTGTTATTTTGGCAGGGGTTCACTCAAGTGTTGCATTGAATACGTTCAGTTATACACTGAAAGTAAAAGCAACGTGCACCACATGCAAGCACACAATTTCATGCAAAGCATGTCTGCATTGTTCAAGTGCTTTGTCTCTCAACTGTTCAGCAATTATGCGATAGACCCAATCAATATAGACAGCCAACAGGAATATGTCTGATGTAACTGATTTTGTAAGAATTACTAAGGATATAATGTGTCTTTATTGCTGGTTAGCATGAATTCTGCGGATAATTGACTCCATTCTCCATTTCCTCTTGTATCTACAGACAGCTTATAACAGTAACCAAGAGAAAAGTGTACAGCAAGTAAGTGTTGGTTAGAGAACATTTATTTTAGAGACATCACAGAAGGAAGTTGGGCTGTGGTGTTTTCTCAGCAGTTTTTGTTACGCATGTCTCTTTTAGCATGAAAGTCTGATATTTTAAACTTTGGATTCTAAGGTGTCTGTTTGTCAGTCCTTCCATGAAGTGTGAGTGTTTCTTGTAGGCAATTACTCTTTCAGACACAAGCAAGTGGTTGCCCACTCATGCTGGGCAAATTCACAGATTCAAAACTGCCAGCAAACAGATTGAAGAGTCTCAAGTTTGATTCAGAAACTAACACTTTGTTGAGATGTGATTCTACATATGTTACCAGTAAACATTTAATATTCAGTAGTAGAAAGATTTTGAAAGAGCATGATCCTAATCCATAGGTATTATTTCCAAACCCTCTGTAAAAGTTCTTTTCAAAATATCCTAAATTCCTCTGACCATAAGCAAGACCAACAATGATAGCAACATTCTTTTCAATGTCTTCAAACCTGCAAATGCACTTTTTATGATGTATAATCCTCAATGAAACACATAGGACTGGACAAGAGAACTGAGTGGATAAAATAACTGACTTGTAGGTAACAGGAAGCAAAAATGGAATTAGAATCCAAGTCTTCCAAGAGTATGAATCATAACATAAGAATGTATCGTAGCATGTATCATAACATAAGAATGCTGAATTTAATGGAAAAACATATAAAGATAAAGTAGCAGCAATAATCATATTGACATTTTTATCATAACTGGACAAGTTTAAAATAAAACACCACAATTAAATAGCAATTGGGAGGATATAGGCTTCATTTAGAAATATTAGTAGAACTTTCTATCCAAAATAAACCTGATATTCATCCATGAACCTAGTGGTCCTCTCAGTTGAAGGAACCAACTGCCTAAAATTACCAACTAGCATCTCTCAGAGGGACAGGCAAGGTGGAATCCCCTTTTTAGGACTCCAGGTTTTATAATCACACTTCCTGAAATGTCTTATCAAGCACTGCTTCACACAGTCCTGTACTGAGCTCCCCCAAAATCTTAGAACTAGGTAAGAGTACGTACCATCAGGCCCACCCATGCAGGAGGCCTCTAACTTACATAGACACCGTATCACTCACTGTGCAGTTATCAGATCATGGTGATGGGACTGGAACCTGGGTCTCTCATCCCAAGCACACTGATTTTTCTGATGTCTCCAATACAAGCCTAATTTTAAAGCATGTCAGCAAAAATACTTTTGATTCAATGACGCCATAGAACAAAATGCTTGTATGAAGGGCATCATTTTCTATGTTGTTAAACCTGTCCCCAAAAAACTTCTCTGAAAGAACATTAAAGGAAAACAAAGATTTCTGCTAAAAGAAGACAACTTTGACAGTGTCACTAACTTGAGCAACCTGATGGGAAAGTGAGGTCCTGCAGTAAAAGAGAACCAAGAAAATCAACCCACTTCCAAGCGCCAAGTGAACAGTGGCAATACTCCATGGGCTTGGAGCTGGGCATGGCTGCATTTTGCCACAAGCCACATCTATACCCACAACTCACCCTCCTTGCTCTCCCTAGTGACCAGTGCCCGCTGCAGCTGGAAAGGCCCTTAGATCAGGGCCGTTCAGATTCTTTGACCGCATCCCAAGCTGTGCCAAGAGAGGATGTCATGAAAAGCTGCCAAAGCCTGGCATCATTGCCATCTGTAGCTAGAAGTTTTCCCTGTCTTTACATGGATATTTATTCTCTATTATTTGTAAAGAAGCAGTGAACCTAATGCTCCAGTCCTCAGTTCAAGTCCCAGATCCTTGTAAAACTCTTAGAGAGAGCAAGCCCTGGGAACTAGGTCTTTCAAGAAATCACAAGGTATCGCTAGAGGGAGGAAAGTAAAGGAGAAAGGGTGAGAGCACAGAAGGTTTCACCCACTTTGGGCCTCAAGGAAGAAGTTCCAGACTGAGAATCTCCCCTTCCTCCTCAGCCTTCAGTGCTGGCAGCCTGAGTCCAGGCCCCTCGCACAGCCTCCCTGTCACCTGGCCTTTCTTCTTCGAGCCACCCACTGGCCCAGCATACACAGCCAACTTAGACAGCTGTGCAGGGCTGTACCGTGCACTTGAGAGAGATACCAAAGGGCTAATAGAAGAGGCTGACCCATCCCTACTTTGGTCCTTTTGCTACCTTTCTGTTTCCCTGTTACCTGACCTCATTTAGCCCACAATGTAATAGTTTCTGCTAATGTCTGGTAAATGCCAGAGAATTCTAATGCCAAATAAAAACATATGGACAGTTGGGTGAGTGATGTCATGTGCTACCTAACTTGTCATTTTTTTTCCTTTCTAGTCTATCCTTTATAAAATTAGAGAAATCATCTTTAAAATATAGCATATCTTACTTCATCCACCAATTCACTCCACCCTAATCACCGAGACTTTCAATTGCTAGTTTTATTTCCAAAATATTCAATTAAACTCTTTAGCATGGAATTAAATCTGAACCCCTACAGCCCTTCCTGTGGCACACTCTACTCACTTGAAACTCCACCCACATCCGCCACTGACTGGGTAGTGTGGGAAATCACATCACAAATCCACATTCCAGTACTTCCTAGATTAGCTTAAAAATCACTAATGTCACATTTCCTCAAACCTTCTCCCACAGTCTACCCTTTACATTTATCCTACTTTTACAACTTTCATCTTTCCTTTTTTTTTGGAAGGACTCTGGTACAGCACTCTGTAGGGTATGTTTTTGTTTATGATTTATCCAGCTTTATTTTATCATGATCTGTCGTGATGTCTTATCTCCTACTAGTCACTGCACTCCGTGAGGGTAGGAACCGGCTTGATCCACTTTAACCATCCACAGCACCCTGCTCTGGACATGGCCACAGCAGGCTCCTCTCGGGGTCTGTTTGACCGGATTGTCTGTGACAGGCGGAGCAGTCTCCGAACAGCGCAGCATCAGAGGAAACCGAGAAGGCAGCGTGTTCATTTCCCTTCCTTCTCTTCCACATTCTTTCACGCCAAAAACTCACTATGAAAAAACATCAACTATCACACAATCATTCCTTTAGACTACACATCCTTGTCTTCAAAGAAGTAATATCCTCCTCAAAGAACAATCGTTCTTTCTATGGACGCTCTTCTAAGTAAGAACACATGTATCAGCTCCTCTCCAGGAAGCAGATTATCACGGAGAAGATTCAGATGCTGCTGAGACATGATGCAGAGGGAGAGACACGGGCATGGGAGGGTGGGGACTCCAAGAGAAACTCCAGCCGCTTCCTAATCGTGCCCAGACCAAGCCTGACTGGTGGTCCCCAAGAGTCTCCTAGGTGGTCCATCGATGAGTTTCTTAAGGAATTCATGTTTATAATATGACTAGGTCTTTGTTTTTGTTTCTGGAATGAATTAATCATTTAGTTAGGATAGTAAATGAGGATCAGACACAGCTTTTCAGCAACTGAATTTCCTCTTGTCTCCTTAGTCCTTGAGAAAATGTTTGGTGCTGCGGAATGTGAGTAGGTGTGATGTGTCCCCTGTGGGGTCTTTTCCTCTGACAAATGACACAAAAGAAGAAAATATGTGAGATCCTGTTATTCTCCCTGATTTTACAGAGTTTTTCTCTAGACCGTCAGTCTAAATACTTGTCAGCATTAGGTTTTCTAGGGACTTGAGCATGTCACCTGAGTTCTGGTCTCCACATTGTCTTTGGGGATGTTTTTTTACAGACATCTAACAGGTTCTGTCTCCCTCACCTTCCCCGAGACACTAATTCATTCTTCAAACTTCAATTCAAACACTATTTTTCCGCAGAACCCCCTATGTTCTGTCACTTACCTTTTTCCTATCTCAGGAACAGCGAAGGTAACTTGTGTGTTTGTCTGTGTGTTATAGTGGCTTATTACCGTAGGGAAAGATTCGCCATTCCGAAACAAGCAAACTGAAAGCAATAGCAGTCTTTTTCCTCCGTGACTTCACAGCCACACGAGGTGTCAGAGGGGTAGTTTTTCTGCTCAGTGTGTGTTGTGGTAGCTGAGGTCTCTTCTGCAGCAGCTTCCAAAGAGGTCGTGCCCAAAGCTGAGCCATCTTAGACGACAGCTCCCACTCCACGCCCTCTTCATGGAGTTCACTGCTGAGTGGCTGAGCTTGGGCTTTGTACGGCACAGCTGCCATTCTTCAAGGAAGAAAAAGGTGAAAGTCACCAGGCTTCTCAAGGTCTGAGTCAAGAACTTGCATAGGGCCACCATTCTCACATGTCACTGAAGGAAACAAGTCCAGAGGCCAACCGAGATCAAAGGACAGCTCAGCCACCTGATGAGTGGGGAAGGAAAGTGTGAATGGCCATCTCTAACCTATGACCCTTCTCTGCGAGCGAGTGCTCTCCAGGCCGGAATACTGAAGGTTTCTGAAAGAAATCAAAAATCACAGGGTGCAGTGGTTCGTGCCTGTAATCCCAACACTCAGAAGGCAGAAGCAGGAGGACTGCTGTGATTTCGAGGTTCACCTGGGCTACACAGTGAGCTCAAGGCCAACCTGAACTGCAAAATGGGACCATATCTCAAAAAGAAGAAGAAGAAGTCAAAATCTTTCGGAATATAGTCTGGGAAAATAGGAAGAAGATATATCAAAAAATTTGAAATAAAAGGCTTGACAAAGAATCCTTAACCCACATTCTGAAGTTTCAAACAATTTTGACTTCAATGGAGCTCAAGAAGAATAAGAAGACAAGTAGCCACAAATTTCATTTGTGTTCTCTTCAGATGCCTAAGGAGAAAAAGCTATTTATTAAAAGAGCTATTATGAAACATCTACTCCTTCAAGGTCCTAGAGCTCCAGAATCATCTAAGTTCCATTACAACCCAGAGGCCCAAACAATAGCAAGTCCACTTTATGTCAGGCTCATGCCACTTGACACATTTAGAAATATATTTTTAAAATTGATTTTATTGGTACATTTTACATATATCTCATTGTTATGTTCAACACTGAGAGTTTGGACCAGTACATGACACATCTGGATTCTCATCTTTTTCCATTCCCCTACCATATTTACAGCCCCCACCTCCTATATGCATAAGCTTTGTTTCCTTTTTTTAACCATCAATTTTTTTCTTTTCCTTCTTTACTTACCCTATCACTCCTTTCCCTTTTCCTTTTGAACATTTTTTCCCTATTTCACATTAACTATCATACATTTTGGAGCTCCTTTATATTTTGATAATGCATCATTACACACAAGTTAGTAGGACATAACTACCAGAATTCCAGATGTTTAGTCTGACTATGAAATAGTGTGCTTCATTTGCTAGAAGCAGCATTCATGCACTGAAAGAAAAATAGAAGATATAACAACTGGCCCAGTGAGATCACCAGGAGAGTTTATGATCTGGTTCATATTGCAGTAAAGAAATGATCACTATTTAAAAATTTGAAGATATCTTTCTAGAGTTACACTTGACAACATGAAGAGCAAAAATGTTCAAACTTTTGCCTTTTGACTTATAAATTCCCCTAAGAATTTGTTCTGAAGTAAATAGTCATGAATGAGCACATAGATATCAACACAAGATGTTTGGTATAGCATTATTCATAATAGTAAAAGTATTAGAGAAAAATCTATATTCAATCAATGTGAGATTAACTATAAATGATAGTACATCTATAAAATTGGATATCAGTTATTAAAATCTATTATGAAAATACATTTAACAATATGAAGCATTAATTTGTAATATAATATTTGAAAAGCAAAAAATAAACCAGTTTTTCAATGGCAACATAGATGCATGGAAATCAATACACAAGATAATTAGCAGTGAATGCTGGTGACTCTCTTGGGATGGTGGGATTTATTTTTATTGTTTATATTTTTCATACAGAATATATATGTGCAACAAAGTTATGTTCTTAAATATAATATTTTCCTTATGTATCTTCAATTTAAAAACTGTTTAGGGAAGTGTGGGGTAGAAAAATTTGACATACAGATGACTAGATTCTGAGAACTCCCCCTCCTTGAGCTATTTCTTCGGCACAAAAGGTGTTTGCTCAGTGAAGAACCATTGAGCCTGCAATGCATCAGTCACTCTACCACCCAGCAAACTGTGTCTTCTTACATTCTACAACTTCAGATCCTATTGCGTCTGAAATATCTGGGAGATTCAGGTCTGAGAAATAGAAATATAAATTCTACAAGGGTAGAGATTTTTGTCACTTTCATTAAATAGTACTGTATGTTTTGAATGAATGAATGATGAGATAACATGAATCATTAATTTCCTATGTGAAACTCTTCATAGCTTCCTAGAGGATCTGAGGTTATGTAGTTATATGTTGTCCATAAACAGCCAACATTCCAGGGATTTCTCAGGACAATTTTTGACAGGCAGTTATAGATAGAGATATCAAGAAAGCGAGAGAAAGTGAGTGAGAGAGAGAAGAGATCCCTAAAAAAGCCTTAATATTTACCCAGAAGCCAAAATCCTGGAGAAAATTCATTCAAGAACAGCTAGAAGACAAATGCCAAAGGCAGAATTTTGAAGAATAAAAATGTGTGATGAGTGTCAGTATCCTCCCTGCTCACGTGACCCTCTGATTGCCACATGTGGCACTTCCCACCAGAGTGATCCATACCAGGTAGTAAAAGAATATACAGTACCGCTTTGCCTCAGGCTCTTCCGGATGACCAAAGCCCTACCTTGTGTCAGAAATCTAAAAGTCACAAGTGTATCCAATTACCCTTTACTTGACTCTTTACTTTAGTCTTACCATCTAGGGCAAGTGTTTGAAGATGAAGAATTCTTGTTTTGTTTAGTCCACAGCTCTCACTTTTGGAACCTGTGCCCTGCAAACAACACCACCTGCTTCTCCGCACCTCCACTGTCTGCCCACTGCAAACTCCCAGTTTCCCTACCTGCTGATTGAATTTCCTTCTTTGTACCCACTGCTGGACTTTATTAGACCATTTACTGTATGTAGCAAATCCCTCTAACTCTTCATGGTGGATGCTCTGGATCTATCAAGCCTGGGATCCAAGAGGAAGAAGGCACAATCCTTCCTATGCTTCCCACCTATGCTCTCCTTTATTTTTAATTTAAATCTTTATTGGTACATTATGAATGCACATCAGCATCACATTCAAACATTGAGAGTTTGTACCAGAATATGACATGGCTTGATTCACATTTTTCCCCTTTCCCCCTGCCCTGCAACCCCCCACTTCCTATACACATAATCTTTGTTTCCTTTTTTCTTTATTACTGTCACATTCTTGTTCTCTCCTTTTGACACTAAAGCCTTGTAACTCCTACCGTATGTGTGGAGTTGAAAACAGGATGTCCAAGTAGTTTACTGGCTCAGCTGTGGTTCAGTCTTGATATTTTAATTCTCAGTTAACTAGATTCATGCCCTTGGCCTTCTCACTTTTTCTCAGAGGTGAAAAGAAACTCTGGACTTCCCGTTTCACAACACACTTGCTAGGTTTTTAACCATCTGAAGACAGCCTGTTTTTAACCCATTGACTTCCTTTTTCACACCTCAAACTTCGGACATTTGCTGAAGGAACTTGTGTTCCATTTTGTTATTAGAACCTACTCCAGGACTGAAATGTAAAGCTCAAGACAAATCCTTTTGTCTGTATATCTTAAATATCTGTCTTATACTATGTAACACTTTGCTTTTCTCCTTGGTGTAAATTTGTCAAGCTTGCCAAGGTCCAGTCTTTCAAATGACTTCTTTTGCTCCCATTTATACCATAAGGGAGAAACTCCCCACCAATCAGTAGATATTGCAATATGTTCTCAGCAGGAGTTTAGGAGCAAGAGTGATGATGAATTCTTGACTTTCCTCCTCGCATGTTAAGATTCTTCTCCTTCCAAGAAAATTCTAGCGAAAGATTATCTCTCCTAGGTGTCTTCTGGGACACCAACAGCATCTGCTAGGCAAGATGCTGCCCTCCTGGAGCTCATATTTTAGAAAGAGCAAGAGACAATGAGCAAAATGCTTAAATAAAACAATGCCTAGCAGAGCTAAATACCTTTTTCTTCCAAAAAGTTCTCAAGAAAGGCTGTTTTTCCTCCTTTTTCTTCACATTACAATTTTGAATTCACAAAATCAGGTTGAGATGTACATTAGGCAGATGACAATCATATCTCATCATATCATATCCACCAGACACTCAGCAGTGCAGCTGCTCGGTCTCTGTAGCATCATTACACAACCAGTCTGCCTTCACAAAACACTCAGGAGTAACTAGGGTCAGAGCTCTTATAAAGTGCATGTGAACTGGCCATCCTGTAATAACTGCAACCGGTGCAAAAGTAGTAACAAACATCTGAAGTGTCACATGAACTCAAAAGACTCTGCTTCACCAGTAATTTAAATTGAGCCTGATGATCTTCATGACAAAAAGCAGAATGTTCTTACTCAACTGAGTTAGACCCGCTGATTTGGATACAACAGAAACAATACACAATACAAGCCCATAAGACATTGAGCTTATTTCTTGTTTTAAGAAATAGCCAATGTACTATTTTCTTCACATGTCTTGCATTTTGTAACTGTCTTAAACCCTAGGACAAGGATGATGAATGCCTGGTAAACACCCCATTAACACATATGTATGTGCCCACATGCACACATGCACATACAAGTGGATACATCTGACATCTTTTCTACTGAGTTATAAAAATTGTGTGCTCACATTAAAAAGATCATTATTGCCCAGTTCTTCATGTTTCTCTGGCTTTCCTAGATTATCAGTTGGAATACAGTTTGGACTTTTTGTTTTAGGAAAGGTATTTATTGGCCACTACAAGTGAAGACCCCATGGTTAGTGCTGAAATGGACAGTTTAGGAGTTTAGATCCACCATTTATGCCATCATGTCCACTCCAACTATCTCTGGATTCAACATCACATCCATTCTACTAAGAGATGAGGTAGAGGCAATATGCCAACTGCATCTAGACCCCTAGCTCCTCGCAGGCTTACAAGTCAGTGAAAAAACGCTCAAGCAAAGTTTCCGAAACTATATCACATCCATTCTATTTGGCCCACAACAGTTCCATCACTTCAGCTAGTAGGATGAGATGTGTTAATTGGCTGACTTGTGTGAACATGTGTTTCAGGACCGAAGTTTAGTGGCTGTTAACAAAAGGACAGTGTTGTGGGTAAAATAAGAGCCTGTGTACACTACTGGTGGAAACATAAAAGGTACAGCCATCAAAGAAATAGGATGGAGGGTCCTCGAAACATTACAAATAGAAGCACCAAGCAATCCTGCAGTCTCGTTTCTCAGATGCATTTGAAGGAAACAAGAGCAGTAACTTGAAGAGATATTTATTCCCTGTGTTCATTAAAATATTGTCCATAATTACCATGATATGAAAAGTAATGACCACTGACAGATGAATGAATTAAGAAATAGTGATAAACCTACATAACAGAGTATTGAGCATAACAAGAAGGAAATCTTGCCATTCTCGACAGCATGCGTTAACCTAAAGGCCATTATGTGAAGGCAAGAAAAGGAAACACATAAAGACAAATACTGTGGAATCTAACTACATTCAAAATTTAAAATCATCAAATGTAGAGAAATAGGAGAATGGTGGCTAGCACGGACTGAGGGTGGAGGGATGAGGACATGTTGGTCTAAGGGTACTCACTTTCAGATACAAATGAACAACTTCTTTTTGTTTGTTTTGTTTAGTTTTTTGTTTTGTTTTGTTTTTGAGACAAGGTCTTGCTTTGTAGTTCAGGCTGGCCCTGAGCTCATTCTCAAACTCACATCACAGCAATCTTCCTGCCTCTCCTCCCTAGCGCTGGGATTACAGGTGTGAGCCACCACGCCCGGCACTGTGGTATGTGGTACTGATTGCTGCTGGGTGTGAGTCTCCACACCCAGTATTGTATGTGGTTACTGGGGATCGAACCCAGTCCCTTGCACTTGCAAGACAGGTATTGGAACCACTGAGCTAAATCTCTGGCCCCACAAAATGAACAATTTCTGGATAGCAAATATACAGCAATCCAATTTCTGGATAGCAAATATATAGTGGTAGATGTGCTAGTTCATTTGATTGTGGCAGTCATAGAAGGTACACATCTATCAAACCAGCACACTATACACTAAACCTTGAGAATATACAATCTTTACCTGCCAATTATTAAATACTGGTATAAATACATATGTAAAAAAAAAAAAAGGAGTTGATTGCATCTGCTTCCCTGGAAATATACTGACAAAGGAAGACTATGGGTTTTCTAGGAGAAAACTAGAAGTGTAAGCAGAAACATAAATGGCATCTCACCAGATAGTAAGGCAAGCTCCTACCCTCCTTCCAGGAGCTCATATTCTGGAAAGAAAAGAATCAATGAGAATACTCAAAAAACATAATGCCTAACAGTATGTACTTTAAAGCAAGCAAATAGGATGAAGAGAGACTTTGGACAAGATGCCTGAGAAGAATTTATCCCAGGAGGTAACTTCTCCATGCAGGATTATATTCAGGCAAATGTGGCTTTGACTTATGTAACTCCTTAGTAAATATGAATGATTTATTTTCAGGTTACTTAGCCCAAGTGTTTCTTCAGCATTGTTCAGTTTATTGGAGACATTTCAGACAGATTTTCAACAGATGCTGTCAAATCTAAATATTTGTTCAGTTCTTAAGGTTGTTTGCTGAGGGCAGTATTTTGTATTTTTAGATAATTGTGTTTGCTTGCATACGACCTTGGTTTGCTGCAACCAATTGTCTGACGATCTCCAATTTGCCTGAGATCAAGACAGTGAGAACCCGGTTGTCTTCTCAGTTTTAATTCTTCCCTTCATCGGATAATTACCATTGTGTAAGAATTACAAAGGGGCCACCCTAGGAAAAGGTACACATGAGAATCTTTCTCAAACACTCATTTGGACAGCTAATTCAATTAGCCCATCAAACAAGTGCTCCCCCTCAGCTGGAGGCAGCCTCTTCCCAAACCACATACATCTGTGAGCCCAGAGCCTCAGCCATATTAGGAGAAGAGACATTGGCATCAGGAGGCAGCGGAGTCTCACAGGTCATCCAAGGACCACTTAGAAAACAACTCACAAGTGTTTATACCTCAGCTCCAGAGAAGAGTCTTGGGTAATGATTGTTGTCTTTCCTCTGTGGAGGCTGAGGCACATGCTAGCAAGAAAACCACCCTGGGATCAGTTAGCAAACAGGGCTAAAAAGGAGCTGGGGTGGCACATGCGCAGACTCATTCAGGTAAGCCTGTCTTCCATCTGTCCATCTGTCTATCCTCAGCTGCTTTCTCAAAGCACTGAGTTTCTCAAAGTCCTTCCTTGTGCTGATTTTCCAGCAGCAGCCTCAATGGACTGGTGTCACCTCACAGTTCTGCAGCTCAAAGTCCAGGCATGCTGCATGCAGTGGCTCAGCCAGGGCCCTCTGCTAGCCTCTCACAGCCTTAAAGTCATGGATGTCAGTGGGAAACTGTGTGGGTCAGGCCACTTTCAAGCCAAAGTCTGTGCCATATGATGTAAGACTGAGGTTTCTTTTCTGGATGGAAGATGAGGGCTCCTCTCTGATCCAATAAGCTATCTGTCGACCCTGGCTCAGGGCCTCCTCCATCTTCAAAGCTGGCAACACTGGATAGGGTTGTCACTCACCTGCTGCCTCCTCTACCACATGTTTCTGTGGTTTTTCTGCCCTTTTCTTCTTCATGCTTACACATTGCTTTGGTTTCTCCCCTCATTAGGCCCTTTTTGTCCTTTCTTTCTCTCTCTTTCCTCTCCTCTGTCCACCTTCTCCTTTTTTGGTCCCAAGTTTATAAGTGCCACTTTTGATAGCAAAGAAGACCACTGTCATTGTTATGTGTCCCAGGTCAATATCCTGGTACCACGTGGTCTGACCACTATTTCCCACCATTTTCCAAGTGGCACCCAAGTGATTCATCTTTCTCTTTTTCTTTAGACATCAGAGATGGAATCTTCATAACTAATCTGATCTGAGTGCGACATAAACACCTACATGGTG
This sequence comes from Petromus typicus, assembly GCA_004026965.1. NCBI lineage: Eukaryota > Metazoa > Chordata > Mammalia > Rodentia > Petromuridae > Petromus > Petromus typicus. The sequence continues at coordinate 20,128 of PVIR01003426.1, forward strand.
CAGAAGCAGGAATCCCAGTGCAAATATATTACTGACCACCACATTCTAATGACAACCAGAACTGAATCCACATGGAAACATTTATCGTTTCCTTCAATGAGTGAGATTTTGCTATATCGAGGGAGCACTTTGAACAGCACTTGAAGAAAGAGCTTTGCAAAGGAAGTGATATATTTCCATGCTGTCAGAGGTGTGGGAACATTCATTTGATCATTCTGTTCTAAGATTTCTTCATAGTAAGCATTGGATCATATAGCTGTCCAGCAGACACGCCTCTTCCATGAATTCTACTTCCCTCTTGGGCCATTTGCCAAGAATAACAGATTGAGTTTTAACTCCAAGTCTGAAAAGTTCCCCTTTACAGACTAGCGTTCAACCCTCATATATTATCCTAAACTAACTGATAAAACAAGCCTTTGATGTCCTTTGTACAAGTTATGTAAGCTGAGACTTAGTTGGTGGAAAGCAGCATATAAAGAAAGCTTTTGAGTGAGCAGCTATCCTAGTTCTTAATTCCAGACACCAGGCAAACTTTTCACACCTTAGGGTTGCAATAACAAGACCTATAGAACTTCAAAAATACGCTACTTCTAAGTAGCGGCTACTTCTAAGTTTGCTCCTTCATCTCACATAAAAACTTAAGTAGCCATATGTTACCTTATTTTTGTGTGAGAGCTATGATTTATAGACATTCCGTTTCACCCTGAATCTGGAAAAAATTTCCCTTCATTATCAGTGTGAAGGCAGGAAATATAGAAAGGGTGAGTGGGACATGTGCTCAGATAGAGCTCCTGTTTATGTTCTTAGCTCTCTGAATACATATTTATTATAAATGGATTTCTTTACATTGTAATTATTTATTTAGATCTGCTTACCTATCTGTTGCTTCAATAACTCATAGGCTAAATGACCAACCAAGATCGACAACAAGATATAGATGGGGTAGGGGGAAAAAGACACAGAAGGAATAGGGTGGAAGAGAGAGAGGGAGAGAGACTGAGACAGAGAGACAGAGAGAGATTTGGGTAATTATTCATATTAATTTTAACATCATTGATATAATCCCAACTGGAAAAATAAGTATTACGGTGGATTTCTTTGTACACATTTCATAGTTCAGTATCATGCAAGTTTGAATTGTACTGGAGGTAGGAAGGCGCAGCATACTCTTTTCAATGTCTCATGTTTCTCAAAGAGTTTTCCAGAAGAGAAGAACGCTCCAAACTTCATCTCAGGCAGAGGTGTCTTGAGTCCTGAGACATGAAGCGCCGGAAGCCCACAGTGAGGTTAAGTTGTGCTAACTAACCCAGAAGATGGATGAAAATTGATACCCTGTAGTTACTGCATGCCTGATCCTTTCATAAGAATATAATTGATTGCTGATAACCTGTGATAGTATGTGATAAAGCTTAAGCTTTCTCCCAGAAGATGGAATGAACAACTAAAAAAATGGAAGTATTTGTAGATAAATATATCAAATTGCCCCACTTCACATGCACACACACACACACACAAACACGAGTTAGCAATATTTCCAATAAACAGAGCCTTCTAGAGTCATCTGACTATGCGGGCCTGCCATCTTTCCTTTTGTTACCAGGATGTTTTTCCTCCTCCATGTATTTTGTATGGTTATAATGGTTGTATCTAATGATTTGGACACATTGAAGAATGATAGCTTTGGGTCTGGGTCATCGATGCCATATGACAGTTGAACCACGTATATTTCCAAAGGTGGAGCATGAATTGAGGTAGGGTTAGAATGGAACTTGGTAGTAGCATGTTTAGAGAATGGGGGTCCTTCTCAAACAATGACAAACAGTAGATGAAGCGTCATCATCAGTGACCAAAGCAGAGGTCCAGGGAAGAAGCACAGTCTTCAACAACAGGTCAGACAGTTTATGAACAGGGACCTGGGCAGAGGGAATATTTAGCCCCTCAGCAAAAAGGCCAGCATGACTGATAATAATGAGTACTTATCACCATAGATCTGGGCTCTAAAGCACACGAGGAGGACAGGATGCAGACAACATGAGGAGCAGGCAAGAGCCAGAAGAGCTCGTGCCTCAAAGGCCCAGAAGCACAGCCAGGCAACCGACATAGGGACTGAGATCCAAGAGGATCAACAGCCATTCACTGAAAGAGTCTACAATGGGAACTCTGCACAGCGAACAAGGTGGAAGCCTGAATCAGGACCAATTGGACACTAATGTGTCTCTTAAATTCACTCCCCTGCCCCAGTTCCAAATTACATTCTGCAATAAGATTGACAGAGTGGAAACCATGGTGCCTCAGCACAACTTTATTTCATTTAGAGAACATGTCATGGTCACCACCTCCCTGGCAAGCACCAAATCTAATAGAAACTAAGATGACACAGCCCCGAAAGGGAAGAGCAGACACAGTACACTCTCTGGCTCTGGCTGCTGCAGGAACTCCAAAGGAAGATGCAAGCAAAGCAATCTGAATTGCACTATCTTCATTGTAAGTTTGGTTTCTCTTTGCACATGATGATCAGCAATGAGATCTTTAATGAGGTTGAATTTACACCTTTCAGTAAGCCGCCCCTTCACAAATGATACTGGGCTTCTCCACAGCAAACTCTAGGCACTGTTGAAGAGAAAGAAGAAGAACACAGCCTGAACAGTATATGTGTTTTGATCCCCAAGCCAGTTTGTCTTCTTCTCTGCCCCACTGAGCACCCACCCTTATTTCTAATGGCTCCCACCACTTACTGCTGGGACAAACGAAAATTTAGGAACCATCCTTGACTTCTTCCTTCCCTTACTTCCCAAGACAAACCATTCTATGGGAAGGTGACCTCCCAAACACTCCGAATCTGTTTATTTTTTCCTAGTCCTTGCAAAAGCCCCTCCTGCCCTCCCTGTGCGACCTCAGTAGTCTCCCAGTTGGTCCCCTCGCTCTCTTATCTGCCAGCAGTCTTTTATTACCAGTCTGAATACCTCCAGTGATACTTGGCTTCCTCGTTTCAAGGACTTCCTGGGGTGTAGCTCGTCCTATCTGTGGCCCTATACCCCATCGCCCCATGCATCTCTTCCCCTTTCCACTGCATGCCAGTCATATGCTCATCTTCCGGTCCTTTAATCCTCAGTCCAGCCCCACCTCAGTGTTTCTGTGCTTTCTGAGCGCTCTGCATAGAATGCTCTTGCCCAACTTTGCTCTACATTTCATTGAATTTCCTTTCTTAAAAGAAATTTTGTCCCTTCCATGTTAAATCTTGAAATATGAATATAGAATTAACTCTATTTTTAGGGCATTTACAGTCTCCCTCTTTTCTTTCCATAGGTCATTCTAAAGATAATACCTTCTCCAAAAAGAATAAACATAAGCAGTGACTTAAATGAAATCTTTCAGCTTACACAGATGTGTAAATATCATATCTTTTCTTTGGTATGAGAATATGAAGTTATAAATGAATTGTAGTATGTATAGTTAATATTGTGAAGTAGAAAATATTTAAAGGAAAGAGCGTAAGGGTAAATAATGAGGGGAAAATGAAGGTGGTAATAATAAAGAAAAAAGAAAACAAAGATTGTGTATATAGGGGCGGGGGTATCAGGGCAGGGGGAAAAGGGAAGAAATGAAAATCAAGTCATGTTATATTCTGGTACAAACTCTTAATGTTGAATGTGATTATCATGTGTATTCATAATGTACCAATAAAGATAATTTAAAATATATTTTTTAAAATCCTTCAGCTTAGCAAACTGCTGGATTCAGTGACCAAAATGAAGACATATGAAGTCATACACCTTTACTAAGTTACCTGTGAATCTCTTCCTGGTAGTTATAGTGGTTAGTAGTTAACAGGAGCTCTTACTAGCAACTCCTAGCTCCTTCCAAACAGTCAGACAGTGGCTAACAGCTAAATCTGGGAGTCCCGTGTTATAGAGGCTCCTTTCTCTGGGCCTGAAATCACACTAACTCTTCCACACTCATAACTTCTAACTCCACCATAAAGGTTTGTCATGCTTCTTATACTAGGAAACTGAGATACGATGGCCAAGCAATGAGGTAGGGAAAAGCCTATATTCAAACTCAGGTCTCTCCAGCAGAAACTCCATTTCTTCAACTAATCAGGCTGGATAAACAGAGATTCACCTGACATCTCAAGAAAATAAATGAGTTTTATATTATAAAGGAAGTGAAAGAGAAGGGAGAATTTAAAAAGAAAGACTGGAGTGGTAATAAAGAACAAAATTGGCACCGACCCTTATTATTCTTTGAAGTGGAGAGAGTTTATTGGATTTCTAGCAAAATCCACTTTATCTTCTCAATTCAATCAGATTGATAAACCCTCTGAAGATTTATGCTGTGCTGTCACTGTTTCTCTGACCCATCTGGTGCCTGGGATCACGCCTGAATGTTAAACGGGAGGAAAATAAATGTGCATTCATTCTGGGATGACACCCACATATGTCCTCAGCCTGCTGGGTCAGATTCGCTCAAGGAAACATACCAAAAACACGGATGTGCTCAGATGGGATGGATTCCAACCTCTTCCTAGGCACTTGATTTGTTTTGAGCAAAGCTACATGTAACATGAGTTGGGATTCAACCTTCTTTTTCTGATGAAGAGCCAGCCAAACATTTCCTTGGGTCTTAAGTTTTTCCCAAAAGGGGACCAAGAGGGCCTTCTAAGACATTTTCTTTCCAACATGTCAGTCAAGAGTCTTTCTGGCCAGACCTTTAGTAAGAGGAGAAAAGTGTCTTTAGGTGAATTATCTAAGAATTTTATCCTTTATTTAAGTGCTCCGTTCTTCTCAGAATGTCCTTTTGTTTTTCATGTTGTGGCTTTTTGTTTTTGTTTGTTTTTTCCATCAGGTGCTGTACTTTTTAATGATATGTAAAAAAGAGAGGGCTTTCCCTATCTCATCTCAAGTCCCTGGTGGTCTACTACAAAACTCTGGAGCTCTGAGACAAAGCCAGGTGACAAGCTGGCAAATTCTTACAGACTACATTCCCTTCCTTATATAACATTGTTTTTGACTTTTTTTTTAAGATCACTATATTTTGTTTAAATCCCTTTTTCACACATCCTATGGGAAATTACCTCATGTTTAATTCTATCTGTGTTTTTGTCTTTTGTGCTTTCTTCTTTCTACTTGTGGTCTCGTGTTTTGATTTGTGAAGCTCCTGAAATTTCCTGTAGATAGGAAATGAATATGACTGAGCCTCCACTAGGGAGGAGCAGGTAGGCCAATGCATAACCACCATGGGATGCCCAGCTGCCTGGCAAGGTCAGGGGCTGGGAAGCCTCCTAGGTCTTTCCTGTCCTCTGCTCCCTGTGGACTTGAGCATTGTCCCCACCATCGTGCCTTTGGGACAGGGCCACCTCACTCCCAGCCAATCTCCCACAGTTTTAGGACAGGCAAGTTTTAGAAATTGACCATTAACCAAGAACCATTACAAGCATTGAAATAATTTCACAATCCCAATAGATATGGAGTCACAGACATGGACATCTAAGGAAAGACTTTAGTGAGCAATTCTTTGAAATAAACTACTTTTCTCTTGACAGTGTTTCCCAGCTGTGTTTGCCTTCACATCATTTGCAGAGTGTAAGAGAGTAGGAAACAGGGAGGAAATCATAATGTTAAACATGTAGATTCTTGGGCCAGGGATTTAGCTCAGTGCTTCTGGCATCTGTCTTGCAAGCACAAGGGCCACAGTTGATCACCAGAACCACATACCACAATACTAGGTGTGGTGGCTCACACCTATAATCCCAGCACTCAAAAGGCAGAAGCAGGAGGGTTGCTGTGAGTTCAAAGGCTGAGCTCAGGGCCTGCCTGGACTACAAAGTGAGACGCTGTCTCAAAACAAAAAAGTAGATTCTTTGGCTCCACATCAGAAATAATCAACCAGAGTTGCTGGGCAAGAAACTGGGAACCTGCATTCCCCCAAGTAACCCTTGCATGTTGTTGTTTTCAAAGAATGATTGTTTTTGAAAGCAAAAGCATCTACTCAAGAAAGTTTCTCCTTGGACTGGAAATGAAAGAGTGGTAGGAGGTAAAAGGCATATTGAAGATGGTTTTGGCCACTGTAATAATAAACTGGAAAGCAGTGAAGTGCTAGAAAACATCTCCTGGCAGAGATGGATTTGATGCATTGGAAATAAACATTTTTTCCCTTGTAGCATTTCTCCTTATTTTATTACTGCTATAGTAATGCAAAACTTGGTTTATTAACATGTCTTTCCATCTGGTTAGGTTTTTGGAGAGATCACTTAATCAAGACTTGCTCCTTCAAACACTTGGGTTGAGGAATGGATAGTTATCAGGCATCATTTCCACATTACAAGTGCTATGGATAACAGAAATCATTTGCTAGTGAAAAGCAATATTGATTTATCACATGAGTAATTTGCTTATCAATTAGAATCTATCATCATTTGAATTTACTGAGCTTTCATTTCTTTTTTTTTTTTTTTTTTTTTTTTGAGTCAAGGTCTCCTTTTGTAGTTTAGGCTGGTCCTGAACTCAGCATTGAACACCCAGAAATCCTCCTGCCTCTGTCTCCCAAGTGCTGGAATTACAGGCATCAGCCACCATGCCCAGCATTGTGGTATATAGTTCTGATTGCTGGTGGACATGAGTCTCTACACCCAGTATTGTTGTATGTGGTTACCGGGGATCTAACCTGGGACCTTGCACTTGGAAGGCAGGTGCAGGAACCACTGAGCTAAATCCCCGACCCAAGCTATCATTTCTAATGTAAGAAAAGAGTTTTCATTATTGCCCTAGCAACTTAATTAAGAAGAAATGAAAAAGGCTGATAAAGCTGATTTTCAGCAAGAAGAATTATACTGGTATCTTATGGAAGAAAGCCACAGGGTTAGAACACATAACTTGCTTTTGCTCTCTGTCTAATCTACCTCTGGTGATGACGGAAGGAGAACTGCCTAACTGAAGGTTTTCTCCCAGCCCGGTGTTCAGGAGTACATCTTTTCCCTGAAGTTGTTGGAAATGCCAAAATCAAAATCACTGCCTGGCATGAGGACTAGAAGTTCTGTCGGGGAGGAGGCTAACAAAGGAAGTGGAATACCGGGAAGTGAAAATGCAGATTGAGTAAAGCCACAAGATATTAGGCTTCTGAATTGGAACTGACTTCCTCTTGGACAGCCAGGTTTTAATGTGCTAATTCCCACATAGGAGATGGGAGGGCCAACTGTAGATCAAGGTTTTGGATGGCGTAGGCTATGACTTCTAGATGATTATTTTCCAACCACAAGTCTCCACCCATTAATGGGTCATGAAGTAATGTTAAAATAATGTTGTTTTCAAGAAATAATAGGAGTTGAGAGAATAAACAGAACAAAATAGAATAAAGTGCATTGCATAAGGTAAAGGAAGTGTCATTTGAGGAAACCATGTGTGTCATTCTACAGTGTAATTTATATTTCTTAATATGCATCAAGGTCAAGAGAACTTTAAGAAGGGCAAATAGTGCTCTACATAAGCCCTGCTGCCTTAGTCCTGACAAGGGCAGAGCTTGAAAAGGCTTCTTTCAGATATAGCTGTGAAGTTGACATCCTTTGTCTTATATTAGTAGTTGGTCAGTACCAGCCTAGCCCCACATCATCTTCATGGGGCAGAACTGGTCTTGTCTCATTAAGCCTGGTCAAGGTGAGCTCCTGGGCAATGCATATCATCTACAGCAGTAATTCCAACTGTGCTCCCTTTCTTATCTGAGGTCCCTTAAATTCTAATAGGTACTCTCCTTCTCAGCCAGTCCTGAACCTTTCATCCAGATCTAAGTATTTGCTAAAATCAGAACATTCTGGCTAATTATTACTTGACATATCTTCCCAAGGATATGAGTGCTGCCATTTTCCCTCACAGGCAAACTGGTGCCCAGCCATATGCTTCCCTCTGGAACTCTGCCTTCTCCATAATTAGGACCGTCACCACTGCTAGAAACTCTGGCTACTGGTGCCCTCGGGGCAGCTCAACCCACTTCTTGGCTGAACCATGGATCCTAATTACTCACACAGATCTTAGCTTTGGGATTTGTCTAGAATACGGTTCTCCAAGGGTAGTCCCAAATGAGCAACACCAGTGTTTCTTGGGAACAAGAGTGAAATGCAAATTAAATGGTCATCACTACCCTGATGAATTTGCAATTCTAGAGGTACAGCCCAACCTTCTGGGCTCTAACCAGCCTTCTAAAGTCTGCACATATGAGTGTTTAGACCACTATGTGAGGCAAAGGAAAATATGCAAAAAATCATTTTTAGGTTTTATGATTTCACACCTTGATACTCAGATGGTTAACATAAAATTTCAGGGCTGAGGATGGAGCTCAGGGGCAGAGCACTTGCTTCGGGTATGTCAGCCCCTGGACTGGATTCCCAGCACCACAAGAGCAAATAGAATCAAGTTCCTTATGTCAAGTGTGCATTTTCACTTTGCCCAGGAGCCGTGTCCTCAAAGCCCCAATTAATGCTACACATTACAGAAATTCAAAGTTAATCATCTTGAAACAATGGTGTGCTTTGGCAGTGCAGAGACTCAATAATTAGGGGTCTATCATCTGTTTCTCAACTGCATGAAACTCCTCTTGAGCACCAGGCCTCTCCTTTGCCAGGCCTATACCTTCCAAATCTAAGTGTACATGTGCAAGTTGACTTTTACTGTATCTACCACTGACTAGCTGGAGGCAGAAACTAAGAATCAAATAATACAAGTAAACACGGAGTTGAGATTCTTGAATTTTACTTCTTGCTGACCACGTCTGTGACGGATATTTTCCTGGTCCACCTCCACCCCTTCTGGGGGAGGAGTGTTCCTCTACCGTTCTCCAGCTACCTTCTAAGATATGCATTGTAGGTGGGACTGATACCTCCCCCATAGGCTGGGCTACTCGGAGAACTGAGTCCATTTCCCTGACTATGATGAGGCCAGACAAAAGCCTCCGGACCAACCCTAATGTTGCCAGACTCTAGCCACAGAAACTATTCATGCTTCACAGCCACAGACTGATGGTCACATGCATCTGGCACTGCAGAGAACATCGTGACTCTGCCTAAAAAAGGATGAGAGGGCAGCCAAGAAGAAGAGATTCATCCAAAGGCCTCAAGCCAGCTATGCCCAAAGCAAGTCCACCTCTTTAATTCTCCCTCTGACAGTAATTGGTTCAATCAATTCCCTATTTTATGAAGCCCACCTTCAGTTGGGTTTGGCAGAGTGACTGGTTAATCAAGAGTTATACACTGATAGCTGAATAGTTCCATAATTTTTTTCTAATTTATTCAATAAATGGGTAGGTCATCTTCAATGGCCTTTTTCTAAATTTTTACCTATTAAAAAATATTCTATTTCCTAACTTGGGGAAGTTTTTTTTTTTTTTTTTTTTTTTTTTTTTTTTTTTTTTTTTTTTTTTTTTTTTTTTTTTTTTTGAGACAGGGGCTTACTTTGTAGTTCAGGCTAACCCTGAGCTCAGCCTTAAACTCACATCATAGCAATCTTCCTGCCTCTGCCTCCCGAGTGCTGGGATTACAGGCATGAGCCACCACATCCAGCACTGTGGTATGTCGCACTGATTGCTGCTGGGCGTGATTGTCCACACCCAATATTGTATGTGGGTACTGGGGATCGAACCTGGGCCCTTGTGCTTGCCAGACGGGGGCTGAAACCACTGCGCCAAATTCCCAGCTCGGCAAGTTATTTTCTAATAAAATAACCAGTTATCTATTTCTGAGCCAGCTTTTTCTTATTTAAATAAAACTGATTTGTTTCCTCTCTTGATTCACTGGAAAGAGGAATTTCTCCTCTCTTGAATTTTTGGGAAGTCAAAATTTATGCATGCTGTAAAGAGAAAGTCCTGGCTTTAGCCTATTCAAAAACCAGCTACGGCCTGGTATGTAGACACAGGAGACTCCAGCTAGGCTGTGTCTAATGTTCAGTCTTGTTGCCACTGACCTTGTTCTGTAACTGGTACGTCAGCCCCTTATTTGGTCCTCATGAGAATCCAAACAAAACGCAGGAGCAAAATATGCTGATAATATTTGCTGACGTATTATGAGCAGTTGTATCGTAAGATCCAAGGCCTTGGCAGCCCAGATAAACCCAAATGAACGCAAGAAAAGGTTACGTTGCTCTGTAAACAGTTTTTATATATAAATGTCACATGAAAAACAGTGGGATTAAAGATTTATGCTCTGGAGTTACCTGGAAAACATCACGAAGGACTGTTGTTCCATGGGCAGCCAAGGTAGTGGCTCTTATGGTTTGTTTTATCAGAGCCTCTATTTTTTAGAGCTCTACACTGTCAAAACAATCCTTTGTTCTTAGTTTACATGAGTAAAATTTTATCAAAGAGAACAGGGGTCATTTTATTTCTTTTATAAAAACAAAAGACTAGAGGAACCTATGAGAAAATGTTAACAAAATATCCTTCTGACTATGGGAACACAGGTTTTTTATACATAAAAAATGACTTGAGGCTCTCCTGGTTATACCAAATGACTGCCTATGCAGAACAACTCTCCAGAAGAACTCATGAATGCATTTTCTGTCTTAACACTTTTAAGAAAACAAAAAATTCATCAAATGTCTTGATTTTGACTCCAGAGGAACAAAATAAACCACATTTAGATGAAAATGCTTGAAAACACGAACATGAAACTTTCCAAACGAGGATCTACTTCCTGCCTGCCTCTACTGAAGCACTTTTTCCATTTTGATTGAGATTTGAGAAGGACTTAAAACACCATAAAGGAATAATGTGGACATCCAAGAAAGAACTTCTGCACCAAAGCTAGTTACCATGTACAAATAAACTATAGAGTAATTTGGCAGATAATACCAGATTTTATTGACGTAGTGTTGTCATTTTCATTATTGCTTGGTATTGCTCAAAGTCAAGAAAAAATTTTTTACCAGCCTAAAAGACAGTTCCAATCAGTGGATTATCAGCCGACAGTAGTATGACACTCTCTTGAGCATTCTAAAATATCTTTTGTCCCGCTAAAAGCTCATATGGGATTTATTCCTTTTGTGAGTCTTTAAAAGATGTTCAGCCTGACCCTTGCTTAGAGCCAAAGTTAAAGAGAAAGGTCATGTCTTGCTCTAGAGCTTGAACTTGACCTTTGCTCTAATGAGGAAGCTTCATTTAAGAGTTTCCTACTGAATGGGAGGAATGCTGGTTTTCCTAAACCAGCATTTTCTCTTTGTTCTCTACAGCTCCTTGAAATTCTATTTCCAAACCTGCCACTTATTTTCTGAGTTCAGGATTTGTAGCTAATCCAAGTAAGCTAACATGTCATATTCTAATAGAAACCATCTTGCTCAAATGTGCAAGCTCATTGGTTACAGTCTACCTTCCAGTTTACCACAGTAGCCAGTGACACCAAATATTTCAAAGTTGTGGATCACCAGTTTTTCAGGTTTCTATGATGTCTTCTCTTCAGTATTTTACCACTGTAATACCAGCACCCAGTCCTGTATACCTTCGATTTTTTTTTAGATCTAGCTTATTAACATGCCAATTTATACTTGGTACAAAAATCTTGTATAACAAACAGCTACAAAATCTCAGCAGTATGCAACAATAAATGTTTATTTAGAGCACCTTATCTGTGACTGGTTGGTTTTGGGGGTGCTGCTTTGGGACGGGGCTATTCAGCTAGCTGGGTCTGTACCATGAGGCGCTCTTCTGTGAACTTCTCTCGCCACAGGATTTTCATGGCAACAGTGGAAATATAGAGTCCAGGTCACACCATTCCTGCTCTGTTGGGTCGCACCTGCTAAAAACCTATGAGCCAAAGCAAGTCACATTCAAAGCTCACGTGCAGGCACTCACTGGGCAAGTTCAGCACTGATGAAATGGAAAGTTAGACTCCTTCCATGGATGTGATAGAGAGGAACAGATCTGACAGGCATTTTCTTTTTTAATCCTGTTTCTACTTTTCTTCCAAAATTCTTGTATCAGAAACTTCTGGGTACAAACAATAAAGCCAGTCTCACTAAACTAATTATGAAGGGATTTATTGGAAGGATATAGGGGAACTCAAAGAATCAAAGACAACTCTTATCATACAAGCAGAGAAGATAAAGCCTAGAGAAGCTCCAAAGATCCAGGCAGCAATAGAGAGTCTCTGGTATGTTATGCCTTGGAATGAGAGACAGGGTAAATGTTTCACACCCAGACCACTCCACTCAGGGGTCACATTCCCAAGATGGAGACTAGTGGAGTGATTCTGCTGGACCTGAGGCCCATGAGAAGCCCAAGAAACTTACACAGAATAGAGCAAAACCAACATTCTGTTATCAGATGTGAAGGGACAATTGTAAGTGGAAATACAAACACCCACAAGTAGACACGCCAGCTACCCTGTAAACCAACCTATTAAATGTTTAAGAACATTGAGCCTGTTAAAAAGCATTACACTGTACTGATCCACTTGCACTTGTCTGTCCAATAAAATATTATATGAAGAAATAAACCTGTATCACTCTGGTATGCACACTGTGCATAAAAACCCTTGGACTCAGAAGGTTTAGGCTCAAGTTAGGTCTACCACTTATGGCTTCTGTGACCTTGGGGAAATTGCTGAGCCATGGTCCTTGCATTTATATAACAGGCAAAACCTGTTCCCCTATCTGTTTCAGTATAGTGCTATCAATGAATTTACAAATACAAATGAATGAACAAATATGTTTACAAAATGTTTTAAGAACTAGGAAAAGGGTCCCACTTGAGAATAATTTTCACCTGTTTCATGACACTGGATACCATTTTAATGTTTCTGAATAAAATCCTTAACTTCATCACCTCAATCTCCACACTTCATACCTATTTGTTTTAAATCTATAAATTTAGGCAAGTCAGAAAAACATTCTCTGTGTAAGTTGATTAGTTCTTATTACAGCAAGAAGACACTTTGAATGCACTGTTCTCATCAAATGAAGGAAGAAAAAATGGCTGGTTATTTGCATATGAGACAATTTGGAACACAGCCTTTATTAGATTGAAGGCAGCCATCACGAAGACGCCATATTCCATAACCACAGGAAGTATCAGATTAAAGAACCACTCCATAGTTCTAAATGATGAAATAGCAGAAGCAGACAGGAAAAGACAAAGGAACACTGAAATTTTTCTTTGTTCTGCAAAGTAGAACTTAATGTTTCCTAAGAAATAGCCATGGAGGTGCATACACGAGGCAGTACATTGCTTTATCTATACTCAGCACCTTTCACACTTTTGGCTGTTCTGCACTAGAGAGGAACTGTGCAGCAAACAGAATAATGGATTATCCAAGTAGGCATCCCCTGGTCAGCTGAGAGGCAGCATGAACATTCAAAAGTGGTTCAGCCTCACACCCCTTAGAAGATGGCTCTGGGTGGGGCAACACAAACTCACTTTGGACAGTAGCCTAAAGTTGATGACAAGGTGAAGACAGTTTACACAGGGTCCCTGTCAGTTTCCTTCAAGCCCCACATGGTATCCCAGGATCTCAGAATTCATCCCGGAAGCAGGTAGAGTGTTGTGTCAGTCAAGCTCACAGGAGTGTTTAGTCCCCATGGGTGAAGGATGCTGCCTGGAATGACAATCCTCCAATGGGTGACTTGCTTGTTCATCTGCACCTACATAGCTTGCCTTGTGACTCATCTCGACTTTTTATTTTATTCCATTGGGGAAATAAGGTTTTGTTTTTATTTCTATTAGTTTGTCTTTATAGTACATAATAATTATATTCATTGTGAGGAATTGATATGTGCAAAAAACACGTCTTCACTTTTTATATTTCACCTTCTCCCTCCACCCCTCCTTCCTCCTTCTATCCATCTCTTGGTCACCTTCCCATCTACAAAAGATCTCAGAGATATTCAAGGTGTGATGTATTTGCTTCTGTGTCACAGTAATTCCTCTTCCTCCTCCACCACAGTGACCCATGCTCCACAATGTGTAGTCCCAAGAATTTGGTATCCCCAAGCTGAATGAGAATGAGGGGAGGGTCATGAGACCAGTGTTCCGAGTTGGCCTCAGGAAGAACTCTCATACATAACCCACAGGTACACATGGAGACCCACACACACAGAGACACAGACTCACAAGGACACACACACTGGGGCACTTATAAGACAACACAGACACACACTCTTCACCTGTTCTCCCACGTCGTGATACCACATCAAGCTTACCGACCTACTGTTAGGTTCCAGGAGGCCAGTGAAGGCAGAATAAGACAAGGGACAGGCAGTCATGGGGTCCTTGGGGGGCACCCGCATGGACACATGGACAGATGAACAGTCATCTCTTCATCCAAAAATTTCCTATTACACAGGAGAGTGAAAAATCCTCCAGTTTATTTGAGATAAAATTTCCACCACACCAACAACCAACAACATGGAGGTGGAAAGAGAATCTGAGTTTCAGGAAAAATAAAATTATATTTTGTAAGATCCATTCCAGCCACTTGTGCACATAAGGGTTTTTCTCATTAAGTTGGTGAGTCTCTTTGAAAAGACACTTATGGTTTGGGTCTGGATGTCCCTCAGAGCCTCGTTTGCTCAAGGAGCTGAATCTGGATGTGTGGTGCCAGGGTCAAGGGTGTGTGATTACTAAACAACCACAGGTGAGTGAGAGGTTTAGCACTTTCCCAACCCCAGCAGTCTGCATAGGATCAAAGACGCGGTGAAATGTCTCTCCCTTGCCGCCATCGCTAAGATGTGGGTGCCATGAACACTCTTGTTCCCTTTGCTGCCTTGTGTCTCCTCTGTGATGCTTATTTGTCATCCCAGCCTTGGAACCAGCCAACTATAGACTGAAGCCTCTCTGAACTGAAAGCCAAATGGGTATTTTATCTCAGCAGTGAGAGAAAAAGAAACTAACACAGACACCAAACAGATTCTTCCCTCAAGGATGGTGATGACAGAGCCCATCTACTCAAAATGTGCCCTTGGTTCACCTGGATCTTTGAAAGCACAGAGCCCGACCCAGTACAGCCAGGGTGGAGCCTGAGAATCTCTGTTCCTAACATTCACAGATGCCGCTGACCATGGGAGGCGAGGCCACCAAGATTACCAGTGACCTGCACACGTCATGGGAGCCGGAGTGAGGGAAGGGATAAATAAGCAGATGAACATACTTTCTACATAATTTAAATCTTACATAATCTCTGGAACTGTGCTGACTCTATTCATTACATACATTTTTAATTCTGGGCTCAGAACAGGAGAGATGGAAGGTACAACATATGTACAGCAGTAGGAAAAATGGTTTCAAGGACATATATTAAAATGATCATTTACCTCCTAGCCAATACTAAGCATTCATCTCACCAATATCTTTAGTGTGCAAGTATGCATATGAGAGTTGTCTACAAAATGGAAATTATATTCTGCTTGGTTTTCTTGACTCTGGTCTTGATAAGTGTTGGGCACATGTTATCTTCTTTGATCCACAGACCATCTAGTTTTACCAATGAGACTACAAGGGGTCACTGTGAAGCGATGACCAGCCCAAACCAGATCACCCATCAGAGTCGGGGCATGAAATACATCTCATTTACTTCATCTTCTGTTCTCATTCGAATAGCTCATGAACAAAATT
Source organism: Petromus typicus (assembly GCA_004026965.1). Lineage (NCBI taxonomy): Eukaryota > Metazoa > Chordata > Mammalia > Rodentia > Petromuridae > Petromus > Petromus typicus. The sequence continues at coordinate 35,710 of PVIR01003426.1, forward strand.
TTACAAATTCATGACACTATATAAGTGTTCATTACTCTCTGTTGTGGGGTCACAGTATCCTTGTTGGAAAACAACAAAAGAAGATCTCACCTTCCTTGTCAAACGGTCACTTTTACTTCAAAATATGATGTTTGCTGGGTGGCTACATGTGAGATCACATCAAATTTCCATCTAAAAACAGAAATAAGTTCCCATGTGGATCATTTAAAATATCCATCTTTATTCTAAATTCTCTGCAAATTGATTTGCCTTTCATAAAAGATACACCTGTGAGCTCAGTGGTTGTTATCATATCACTGGAAATATCACGTGTTTAAAGAGGTAAGTTCTAAAAAGTTGAGGAAAGAATAATTTCTAAAAATGAAAAGAACTGATATTCTGGCAGTTCATACATTTTCCAGTTATTTGCATACAAATTTATCTCCCAACTCTATGAAGTAAGTGGTAGTAAGATTTCCTGAGGGGAGAAAGACTACATTGCCTTTCAAACAAAATTCTTAGCAAAACTTGAAGGGAGAGATGGTCCAGCATTTCCACAGCCCCAGCCTTCATTCACCTGAGCTGCCTGAGCAACTTAGTGTGACCCTGCATCAGAAGAAAAAAAAAGAAAAGAATTGTAGCTCAGTGATAGAACACTTGCCTAGCAAGCAAGAGGCCCTGAGTTCAATCCCCAGTACTGCAAAAAAAAAATAATAATAATAATAATAATAATAATAGAGTTACATGATCAAAAGACTGTGATATCTTCACTCTACCTAGACTCTCCCTTTTCTTAGGTAGCCCTATAAACACCATCAAGATTCTGCTCAAGAGAGGTACAAAAATTCCCATAGTAAATGTATGCTGCAAAGTGCAAACAATACTTCATTAGTATTGTAATTGCTTTGCTTTCGGAGCTTTATAGTTTGGGGTGGCTGCAGCAAGACAGAGATACACTTGGTACCTTTCGGGTAAAGCCAGGGTGACCGTGATTGCTAGGCAGTCCTGGTTTAAGCACAGTTGAGCCACCATAATCACCAATGACTCTCCACTTGGAAATCAAACTATATAGTCAGTTTCTAACTAACTCACGTTTCTGCACAAATTCACTCTTGGATGACTAGCTGATTGTGCAGGGAATCCTGCCATGCCAAGACGGAAGAGAGATGAGCGTGGAGCAGAGGGTTCCATGACTCAAGAGGTCACGAGGTGAATCAGTAGTAACAGCAGTACCTCATTAGATGTCTACCATGAATACCTGGGAAGCTTTGGAATGTTTTAAAAATTTGTAATTAAATTCTTACAGAGGAACAACTGTTGTCATTATCCCTGTGTGAAAAATGATGGAGCTGAAATGAGGGAAAGTGAGTTAAAATATTTTCCCACCTACCTGAGGATGAGCATGACCTTCAGCAATTAGGCAAAAAAAAAAACCTTAAAAAATCAAATATTCTGTTCAACCTTTGAGATGTTCTGGATCAACTGAGGGAAAGCACAGGCCAGTAAGAAAAAGTGAGAAGCAATAAATGACCGAGAGAATATTATCCCCAAGTGTTCAAAGGTCTCTCCTAAGATTACATAATTCATATATATCAAAGTGAAAAACATAAAGGGAAGAGAAAGAAAATAAACACTGACCAAGCACATACAGTGAGCCACTCGGAACTCGCCTCATGTCTTACCTTACTGAGTTCCCCTTTGAGCTGGTAAGGCGACGGCATCCCCTTGAGGGGCAGGAGATAGCGCCTGAGAGAAGTAGCTCAACTGAGTCTGACACCACTCTGAGCTGTTTACGCCAAAGCCTGTATTCTCTCCCCTGCCCTGTGGCCGCGGTTTTCATTTCCCACAGCCCATTGCAGACACTGACCAAGATCAGGAATCCACTGATGGTCTAGATTCTAGAAAAATGAATTCAAAATTTCACAAAATGTCATCTAAAAATTAAATTTAAATGATTTAAACAATAACAACAAAACAGTGATGAAATGAAAGCACACTGCTTCACCACATTTTCTTTATCCAATTTCAAAAGCAAATTCCTATGTAGTGTGTTTTCTCCTTCGTCAGGGAGAAAAAAAAAAAAAAAAAGCAGGAAGGGAGATTGCGTAAAAATACATAACGATCCCAGCTATTTATCGAGCTGGTCATGCTGCATCCCTAGGAAAAGTTCTTGCAAAATGAATGAATCTCTTCTCACTGTTCTCCTAACCCTGATTATAACCAAACCCCCTACTGGATGTCACAGTCACTGTGGAGAAAGGGAAGAAACCACCGACCTATGGATCAGTGTTGTAAAGCATCAAAAACAGGAAGAATGACAACTTCTGTGACTTCCTTACCAGTGTAAGCATAAATTTCTAAAAACCTAAAATCTTTGCAAAGGCCTCTGGTAAGCCCCATTTCAGTATGCAAATGGGAGATATTATTTGAAAAGAAAGAAAAAAAAAAACCACCCAGGCCGTGTGTGACCGCCAACTGCACACCCACACGCTCCGGCTCCCCAGGCCAGGCAGGCTTGCACACGCTGGCTGACAACCACACGCATGCGCGCTCTGGTTCCCACCCTCCTCCTGCCCTCCAGCCTCCCAGCCTGGGCTCTGTCCAGTCCCTTCACGGGGCCCAGCCCAGGCTCTCTCACACACACTGTCTCCTCTCATGATCTCATCCACACTCGTGGCTTGAACTCCCCGCTGACCCCCAGCTCTGCCTCCAGCCAGGATTCTCTGAACTCTAGACTCATATATCTGTCTGCTTGGTGGACATTTCCATGTGGATGTCCGCAAACCTGCCAGAAAAGAACTCCTTAAAACTCTTCTTCCCGCAGTGTGCTGCCCAAGCACAGCAGAATCTGACAGTGGGAAGGGCTTGCTCCTACTCTCCGTGAACGTCAACAGTCACCCACCAGACACACAGCCATCATCTGTTGTCTGCTGGGCGCAACCCTCCTCCTCTCCCTCTCTCCAGCACTTTATCCTTCACTTTCCTTTCTTGGGATATAACAAAAGAGCAGAGGAGATTGGAAGACACTGCTTCTTATCCTGCAGTGGTCACGTTTCCATGCAGTGAACTGTTGCTTATTTCTTTCTCTGTATTGATCTCATTGGTACATTTTATACATACATTATGATCACATTCATCACTGAGAGTTTATACCAGTACATGACATGTAATGATTCTGATTTTTTCTCTTTCCCCTGCCCTCCCTACCACCTCCATGCCCTACATACATAAGCTTTGTTTCTTTTTTTACTATCGAATTTTGCTTTCCCTTCTTTACTTCCCTTATCTCTCTTTCCCTTTTCCCTTTGAACATTTCCTTCCTCTTTCAATGTTGCATAATTTTGATTTCATGATTCTGAGGATTTTGATGTCAGGTAAAGAGAGCATAGAACATTAAAATACATACCCAGATAAGCATCTGCCTGGGGTCCCTGAAATGTCACTTCCAACAGATTTGAATTGGAATTGTCTCTTTACATTTTTCCCCTTTAAGCAGGTGGTCGCATAAGACTATGCATTCACTGTGTTTCTCCACATTTTTCCCTTACCCAGTAAGCAGAATTTAGACCTGCAGACAAATACTCTGCTGTACTGAGATTCTTCACTCTGGCCCCATGAAACAAGCAAGATGAGGCTGTCTAGAGAGCGCACCCTTGGCAGTACACTCTGTGCACACATGTAACATTTGAATTAAGAAGTGGAACTTGGGTTTTGCTGTCCTTGAGCTTTTGTTGGCTCAACTCTAGGACAAGCTCAGCTCTTTGTGTCAGGAGCCTTGGTTCTGCTAGTCATTCTGTAAAAGGATGAGACCTCCGGTCCTTCCCAGGGGCAGTCTGATGCTGAGAAGCAAGACTGCAACCAGCCTGAACTTTCACTGCTAGTCCCCTGTGCTGCTGGCACAGTGGCTGGTGCCATCGGATTCCTCCTCTGTCATTTAGGACAGATGGAGTGACTTCAACCTGCCAGCAGTACACCTGGTCTTCTGCCTGGGGCTATCTTCCCTCTCTCTTCAGACCTTGGGTTCTCTTTACCCCTGCGAAGAGGATACTCAAAGTAGCCAAAAATCTGACCATAGTTTTACTCTTGCTTGAAGAGACTGGATTTCCCAAGAAACACCTGCCCACGTGAAGGAAGACCACTTGTCTCTCATTCACTCTTGAGCTTCTCTGTGAAGAGGCTGTGCAGTGATGTCCCTGTACAGTTAAAGCCTGAGAAGTCTAAGTCCTACAGCAAGGGACCTGCTTGCCTCTCTCTAGTTCTGAAACTCTTCTGATTATGGAAGTCTTTAGGCTAGGTTGTCTTATAATGGTCCATGTTGGCAAGACTGAAAAACCACTGGAAGATTGAGAAGACACTTGTGAGACAGGCTGGTCTGGATAAGCCCAACTGACTCCAGTTTTCAATCAACAGCAGTGGCAAATGGTGGCACATAATGGTACTTTGGGAGGCTGAGACAGGAGGATTGCAAGTTTGAACCCAGTCTGAGCAAGATATGAACTTAGTGAGAATTTGTCTTGAAATAAGATTTTTAAAGGGCTGTACCACGGTCACTCCCTAGTACTTAAAAAAAGAAAAAGTCATGAGGTGAGGGGACAGGCTCTGTACTTACAGAGGAAGCTGCTGCCTCTTTAAAAGACTGGTATCAGATCTTCAAAATGCTCTTTCTTTTCAGCTAAGTCTCTGGCAAAACTTATAAGGAACTAGATCAAATCACCAAGTTGTTGTGTCTCTGTTTTTTAGGTCACCTGGTAGAAACTTTGATCATTATAGCCTTGCGTTTTCTCCCCTGAGCCATTTATTCCGCCATCTTTCCCTTTGACCATGTGATGTAGAACGCTAAGCTGAGCATTCTGGGAAATGTGCCTGCTCCAGAAGTGACAGTGAGTCTTCTCTAACTGCACTGAATTCCCTCTCCTTTCTTTGTTCAAGAATGCTACCAATTCAAATTAACTCTAGTGCTTTCTTCACTTGTGATGAGTAATAAAGCATTTTTCATTGGTTTATCCCTGGCTGCACTTATCCACTTTGCATTTTCCAAGAGGAAAACTCATTTATTATAGTCACAAGAGCAAGAGGGCTAGGAGAAGGGCTCACCCACCTTCACTTCTTGAGAAATAGTCTACAGGGAGTAACAGGTCTCCAGCTAAAGAGGTGAATGATGTTCACATTGAAGAAGGAAGATTATCTGTCACTTTCTTCTACCCCTTCCCCCACCCTCCCTCTTTGCCTGCACCTGGAGCCCCTGTGGATATTTAAAGCTTAGAGAGAGCTCCAGGATGCCAAGGCAGGGGGTCTTCATGGGACTATGAATGCAGTGGGGGTTACTCTGGACCCAAAGTAACACTGAGTCAAGGAGAATATCATTGCCACCTCATCCCCAGCCCCCATTTTTGGATACAGGTGGCAGCATTATGACTTCAGCCGTAGGCCCACTGGAACAGCCTTTTCTCAGAAAGCAGCAGCAGCTGAGAAACAGGCAAAAGACCTACCTGGTCAGGGTGGATGGAGAGAAAAAGGATAATCCTGGCTCATCACTGGGCACAGAAGAGAAACTGCCATGTAGGCACATCCAACATAGAATCCCTGTCCTAAGTATGGTGCTTCACCTGAGGTTACATCAGAGGTGGGAGAGCCCAGGGCCTGCCAGCTCTCTTGCCTTTTTTGCTTCCACCTTCTGGTTTTTCCCTTCCCTTTTACCCCAGGCCAGCTTCCCCATCTCCCAGTCTCCCTGGAGCAGTCAGATCCAAGGAGGTAGCCAGCAAGCAAGGCCTCTCATATTTTATTCACACGACTCAGTGGGTGGTGGTGTCAAGGGGTTACTGGACACAAAACAGGTCCATTAAACAAATGGCCCATCTCAACTCCAGGTTGTTGCTAGTAAAGGGAGTTCCTGTTCCCCTCGCCCTAAATCACCAGGGATTATTTAGGGTGAAACACAGACAGGAGTAAGAGCAGCCATGTGCTTCCTCATGTCCTGGCTGAGCTGACTTTTGCATTCTAAGCACTGTAAGTACTGAGTGGCCAGGATGGCTGGGTGCCAAACAGTAATGTTTCCTTTTGCTGTTGTTGAAAAAGGCATTCAGGAAAACAATTGAGCTCAATAAGGGCCTTCCTGTTCCGGCGGGCGGGAGGGCCTGTGAACCACCCAGCAGACATGGAATGAGTCAGACTGGGAGCCGGGAGCTTCCTGCTCCTTCCTCACTGAACTCTCTCCCAGGCAGCTGCAGGGAGGATCCAAAGGCAGGCGCAGGGGCCAGCACTTGTGCGCGCGCACACACACACACACACACACACACACACACACACACACTCTGCCAGATTAGCATTCTCAGAATGCGTTTCTCCTGGATTTCCAGGCTAACCAAAACCAGTGTTCACACAGGCAATGGGAAAGACAGTGACTGTCCACGGGTTGCCCTCCAGCCTGGAGGTCGGTTCTGCAAACGAAGCACCATTGAGGCCTGCTCCAAGAAAATTCAAGATGCCTGCTTTTCCAGGCTTTGCGTGACATAGAGGACACAGACTGGATGAACATGTGCTTGAGCAACTGAGGTGCAGCCAGATAACCACAGTTGCCCAGAATTATGTGCCATAAAGATGTATTACTGGTCAAAAATTCAAAGGTTCTTCAAAGTGCGACCCAATGAGATGGTAACCACGACACCAGCCCCTAGAGTATTCTAACAGCCAGTGCTCAAAGCTGCTTGAGCAAAAGCTACAAGGAGAGCAGTCAATTTCTAGAATCTACTTTGCCTACTATCAACATTTCCCCGGTCACTGATAAAATGAGTTTTATTTTAAAACCTAGTGGCTGATTGTACTTCTGATAAGTCATATGACTTCCTATTTCTTCCTCTTAAGATGGAAATGATAACAATGTCTACTTCACAGAACTGTCATGGAGATTGAATGAAATAGCTATGGTGTCAGATAACTTGTCTGATCTACTGTTCAATAAATGTGATTACTAGTAGTAAAGTATTATGACAGCAAGTAATTCCAACACCAGTACTAAAGTACTTCTGAACCAGTACTGAAGTACTTCAAATATATTAAATCACTTCAACTAATACCTTGTTAAAAGAAATTCATATTTAAGGGTCATCTAGACCCTTGAACTCATCAGGTCAAGTAAATGAAAATATTAATTTGTGTTACACTGAAATATTTGTCAGATTTGTACATTAACTCCTGTGATATTATAATGGTTTTATTTTGTTCTTTGATTTTCAAATCTGTGGTTTCTGGTTCACAATTTCTTCCCAAAATAAATCATAGAAACTAAAGTTTCCCTCCCTGAGGTAGATCATAGAAACTAATTTTTCCCACCCCTCTCTTAGGAAGCCTGTGGCCTACATCTGCACAGCAGGTCACATGATCCTCTCCACTCCACTGGGTCCAGAAGAGCCGACAAGAATCTAAACGGACAGGCCTTGCTGGGTTGCTCTGCTGAGCCTCTCAGAAATCTTGACTGTACACTGAAGTCCAAGAGGACCAGTAGGAGAGCATCAGAGAGCTGAACATGATGGATTCCTGGAGGGAGAGGTGCCCGAGAAAGCCACATGGAAATCCTGTGTCATTCTCCCAAACCTTACTCTGCAGTTCCTCCTCTGCACCTTTAGTCATCTTTTGAAGTCACTTTGTAAGTATAAGTGAGGGTCTTGCTGGGTCCTGTGGGAGCAATGATCAAACCTGCTGAAGAGGCTGAGGGAACCTCAAATGATGCCAATTGGTCAGCAGTGCAGTAAGACCACCTGCGACTTTCAGTTGGCATATGAGTTTGTGGGGCGGGCCTCAGGCAGAGGGCCTGCCACCCGCAGGATCTGGCACTATCACCAGGTAGACTGCATCAGATTTAAATCGGATTAGAAAACCCCCAGCTGGGGATCACCACTGCAGAATCAATAGCTTAATGTAGGGGACCACACACAGACATCTGGTCCTGCTCTGTTGCTTGAGGTGTGAAAATGGAAAAAATACACAATACTTTGTTTTCTTGAAACACACTGGATAACACTTATAATCCAAGGAAATTCTGAGATAGCCTTTCTCTTTGCCCTAAAAAAAAAAAAAAAAAAATCTTTCAATCAAACACAATGAAAAAAAACATTCATATAAGCAGGAGTAGTCACCGGTACACTTCAGTCAACCCAAATGAATATTCATTTGAAACTGAGTGATTGTTGCAAATCTTGGGTATATTTTACTATAGGGCACATCTCATTTTAGAGGCACAATCTGCCTCCCTTAAAGAGGCTCAGATTTGGTCTCAAATCATTCCATGAAAGAAAAAATTTCCTTAGGTTTTTTTTTTAAGGACTTCAGCAAAATTTTGTCATTGTGGCCAGAAAATTCAAAACAATTCCGGGTAATGGACCCAGAATTCTGACCGACCATCTCCTCAGGAGGCATTTTCAGCTCAGTTGAGTCCCTAGGAAACTGAAGAACCACGGGAATCGCACAAACGCTGAATAAATCAGATACATCCTGTGGTTTGGGGCCTCAAAGGTAGCCACAGATTCTTAAGGTATGACTCATAGTCATCAAATTTGCCAACGTCCTCTACAGTTGTTCTTTCATTTCCAGTGAACAGCTCTGTAATTCCTCATCTCTGTTGTGCCAGGAAGATCAAGGAGTTTCTGCAGTAAACCAGGAATGTGGCAGGAACTGAACATAGTGGTCACCTGTTAAGGCCACTTGGCTCGTTAGAACCTGCACCTATTTGCACAAAGGTAAGAGTGAAGCCAGAGTCCACACCTTCTGAAACCTTTTAGATCCAAAGAAAGCTGTTCATTTCAAAGCTAATCAAAGCAAGCAGCTTATGCCATCCATCTACATTTTGAAGAACCTACCAAACTGTTCTGTATATGTATGTCAGCATTTGAGAATTTAAAGTTATGCCATATCAAAAAAAACCCACCTAGATAAATGAAACCTATTAACTTTTCTAGCAGAGATATCCTATTAATTCTTTATCCCAAAATGTGGAGCCAGAAGTTGATCATAGAGTCTTTATAAAAAATAACATTGTGAGTGTAAAAATGACAACTGCTATCAGTTCTTCTAACATAACAAACAGTCCCAGAACTTCATGATTTGAAACAATGACCATTTATTTCTCTCCCAGGTCAACAGTGATGGGGCTGTGCCCAGCAATCATCTGGGTTACTCATCAAATTCTTTCTGGGGTTATTAGTATGTCTGGGTTGGCTGCTAGGCCAGTCAAAGTGCTGGTGTAGAGCAGTCTTTCACTGCATAACCTCCCGTCTCCCAACCAGTTAGGCTGGGCCTGTTCATCAAAGTCTGGGCAAGAGACCAAGACACAGTACGGAGATGCACAGGGTCTCCTGGAGTCCCAGGCTCAGAACTAACACAATGTCATTTCCACAGCCTTCCTTAGCCAAAGGAAGTTCTAAGGCCAACCTGGGTTTAAGACATTCAGAAATAAAGTTCCCCTATTTAAGATAGAAGATGCAAAGTTAGATTACAAGTCAATTTCATGTTGTGGCCACGTTTGCCATCTACCAATGCTCACTGGCATGATCCCCCATACCACACTAACTGCATAAAACAAAACTGAAGTCAAGAACAACATGCACAGGGTGGAGAATTTCTGATTGAGACAGATGAGGACTCAGCCAGAGAAATACACCACTTGGTCCTCGATAATTTCCTGGGCCAACATTTCAGTGAATAGAGTAAATTACTATCCACTCCCATGTGCATCCTGCTGGCTCCTTCTCTAGAGATCCTTCACTAGCAGAGGTGCTTGCTAGCATACTGTGCAAAGCACAGTGGCAAAGAGATGACAAGTACCTGCTAAAGGCAAATAGTTGGTCTGTCTGCAGGTTGACTACCCCTTGGTTCTTTTAGCATTAACAAATAATTGCAATCATCAAAATCTGAACCTACAAAGCCTTTCAGGTACTACTGATTTTGGTATGTTTTCTTGCCACTACTTATCTGGCTTGATGTTTTAACTTTGGTTTTACCTTTGCCTGAAATGGTCACGCACACCTCAGATTTAGCCATAGGATGAGCACCCACACTATCAAGCCTTTCCATGTGGGGTTTCCCGGGGCACCTCCCAGAGAGCCATCTCCTAAGAGGTGGTGCATGTGGAGGCACTGCCCTGGGAAGCTGACCATACAAGTGCTGATGCTGAGCTCATGGTGGCGAGTCCCTCCTTCACTCACACACCTTTTATCATCCCCTAAAGTGCCTACAGGTGCCACCAAGTAGAGCGCTGGGGAAGACATGTCAGCCATGGCCTGGTTTGTTCCTGTTGAGGTACAATGCCTAGAATAATTACCTTTCTAATAAGGTTCCTGCTGGGTTATCCTCTCCAAAGAGTCAAAAGAGAGAAAGAAGACAGCGGCCATGTGGCAGTGCACACATACCTCTGCTAATGCTCGTGCCATTTACAGTCCTGTGAAACAATGGTGGGAAAGAACCTTGAAAAGAGTCTTAAGGCCCCCTCAGCGATTCACTTTAAATTCATCTTAAAGTCCTACTAGGTCTGACTTGATGGGGGATGGCTTTTAAAGAAGGTCTATGTTTTCCCTAACCTCAAAGATTTCACATTTCAGCTCAAGCTTCTAGGGTTCAAGCCTTGTCGGGTGTGAATGTCCTCACTAAAACTCCATGTGGGATGCACTCACTTCCCAGGGGTATTAAGAGTTATGACAAGAGAAGACACCTCGGGGCCTTGTGAATAGACTCATCTATTCATGGATTATCTGAAAAGTGGCTTTGCTGCTATCTCTGTCTTGCTTGTTCAGTCATAGCCCAGCAGGAAGGCTCCCACAAGATGCAAGCACATCCGAACACCATGTTCTTGGGCTCCCAGACCCATGAGCTAAATGCATTATTTTTCTTTATAAATTAGCCAGTATGATACTCACTGTAGTAGCAGAAAACATGCATGCTCATGGATTCCCTCTTGAACAGCGAGTGTGTGAAAATGTTTCTTGCAGCTCTTCTGGGAGTATGAATAGATTTCAAACTGTTCTATGGGCTCCAGGCTTCACAATTACAGAAGCCAAGTCCTTGTAGTACATTTCATGTGTCTTCTGCTTCTCTAGTTGAATTCCAATGCACAGAGTTATAATCAGACAGCAAGAACAACATATTTAAGTTTGCCATTTGGATCTTCCATGAAGATAGGGTCTATGCTGAATAATGGGGAAGCATGGACCAAAGGGCCGAGGGATATGGAACTTCTGGCATCTTCCTTCACCAGCCAAAGCTCAGAGGATATAATATGTGAAAGCACTTTGTAACCTGTGGGTAAAGGTGATCTGTACAGTTTTAAAACCACTTTGACTAATATTTCCAGGTAGAGGGGCAAAGAGTGGGAAGAAATAAGTATCTGTCACATGTGCACTACAGGAAGAAATGGTGACTATCCCCCCATACACACCATTCTTTAAAGTCCCTTGTGAGGCAGGCAGGCTGCAGCCAGAAAAAAGAACTCAGCCTCTGAGAAGATAACCCACTCCTGGGGTCACAGAAGACAGTTTGGAGCCCACCCTAGGGCTCTATGACACCAAAGTCAGGTTCTGTCCAACTCTCCTTCAGAAAAGAAGCACATTTCACGTGTCACCATGAAATCTGAATTCCACAAGAGCTGCAGGAAACATTTTTAGAGAGCTGTTGTCCTCTGGGGCTGCTCCTAGAACCGGGGAACAAACAAAATCTATTTTCATTAGTGTAGAAGTTGTTTCACCTGAAGGGCCCCAAGTCACAATACTTGAGAAATCAATAAAAGATAAAACCTCCTCTGCTTCTTTGCCAACTGGCAAATTTTCTTTCCCTAATTTACAATTAAACTATTCCTGTAGAACAATGAAAGTGGAACTTCACTATTTACTTATTTTGATTGCTCTAATCATTAAATACTCAGAAAAGACATTTTATTATGCTTGGGTCTGTAGGGAAATTATTACGGTTAGAGGTTAAAGTTATTCAAGAAACAAAAATAGTTTTTTTTTTTTCAACATGCCCTTTCTGAAAATATGTACCATAGCCAAGATAATTTAGGGATTAGACATTTCCTCAGAGCCAATGATGAACCATCTAAACTACAAGGCAATTTGTAACATGGCAAGGAAGTTGCTTCATTTGGGTTCAGGAGAGCTGGAGGCATCTCTCAGGCACAAGCAGAAGCAGAAATGAGGAAACATGTATCCACAGAAAAGTTGTTTTTTCTTCAGATCCTATCATACATGTAATTCAACTCAAATTAATTTTAAAAGTAGAAAGACAGAAAGTTATTCATTAATCTAACAAACATTATCCTTTGTATTTTAAATTGGTTTTCTCTTCATTTTTATAAGATTTCATATTCATTAACTCCTCCTTACTGATGCAGAGATAGCCAAAAGTTTACATAACTAGGAGAGGGCTGGGATTTGAATCCAGGTCCTGTCAAGAACTTATAATTTCTACCTTTTTAGCCTTTGTTAAAACAAATATTATTATTGTAATCTGGGAGTTAAATTGAAGGCATTTACGAGGATTGAACCCAGGGCTTCACATATGCTAAGCAAGAGTTCTTCCACAGAGCACGTTCTCAGCCTGGGAGTTTCAGTTCAATAAACACCGAATGTGGGAACATGACCTCGATGCAAAAACACAACTTAAAACAGTATGCAGAAATCCAGCCCATACTCTTTACATCTTGGTGAGGCTAGTTAAAATCCTCATCACTTCCTAGATGGGGAGAGATAATTTCAGTTCCTACTAACTTTGTGGGCTTCTCTGTGTCATCTTGATGGCAGAGGTCTTGTTATCTCATTGTATTCTACATTGGGGATTAAACTTGAAGCGTGGTATGCAGTGGACACTACCACACAGTAGTTGCTCGCAAACTATTTCTTAATAAATGCGATCTTACACGGGCCTGATGTTTTAAAATTTGCAAATCACTTTCTCTCATATGTGTGAGTTACAACAAAGTATTATTTTTACCACTTTACAACTAAGGAAACTGAAACTCGGGATAAATGGAGTAATCTGGTCAAAACATTTTGAGTTTAACCATAAATCAAGGTCTCGAGCACAAAGAACAAAGGTTTTTTCTTTGTTTGTTTTTTCCATTATAAATATTCCCTCATTAAAGAATATCAATTTTTGTTCAAAAATCAAAATCACAGTTTTGGCAAAACTATGCTTTCTATTAAATAAAAGGCTGAAATGAACAGGCCTGGATGATATCAAACTCTACTTTAGAGTCTGAGGTCCCAAGTCCAGATTGGTCTGACTGCACTGACCATCTAAGAAACCAGACCAGCAGTTGTGAATCACCATGTTAGGCCCCTCTGGTGTGGATGCATCTGAGATCAATACATGAGAAAGGAGAGGTTTTGGGGTTGGATATGGCAATACTATCTATGCACTATCAATAGGCAGGTTGCCCTTGAGCAGCCACAAATCACTGATAGGGACTGCTCACCTCTAATGACCACCAAAATACCACGCCGACCTGCCAACAACTAAAGGCCAACATGCTAATGGTTGCATCTCCTTTTGTCTGTTGACACAATACATCTTATAGATTTTATATCCTTATTATAATTTGGATAATTTTGAAGAAAAACTTTGATGTGCTGACTTAACCTCCGATCTGAAGAACTAAAGCCCTAGCAAAAGACAAGCACACCAAAAACCAAGCACAAAAGCCAAGCACACCAAAAAAGAGATGCGCAAGCATGTTGATGTGCATAGGCATTTCTTATAACATGAACTGAATTGAGGTTAAAATGTTTAAAGGGATTCATTTTCACTTGAGTCATCCCAATGTGTAAAAAATCAACACATTTATTCTCAGTTACCCATGGTCTTATTTGCTTTCCACAAATACTTGAAGGGCTTGACTAAGCCAAGTCATGCATTACTCAGTGCTGCTCAGCACTCCCTCCCTCTCTCTCGGATTTTTCTGCCTCCATCTAATCCCCAGTCATAGCTGATGGGAAATTTAACACTATGCAAAAGGGGCCTTTTGCTTTATGGTCTTATATAAAAGAACCCATCACCCAAAGGACATGGGATATGTTGCTGACTCAATCTAAAGGAGGATTTCAGGTTGGGTCAGCAACATCTCAGGAGGAGAGGCCGCCAAGCTTCCCCTTAAGGCCAGGTCACAATGAGTTTACTGAGATACTGTAATGCCTGTTGCACTCAGTCCAAAACTAGCCTCTATAAAAAGAAACTCCTCTTCCTTCTTTCCTCCCCTTTGCAAATGTGTGTGTTTTCCTCGCAGGAAACAGAAAAGAGACCATTTGCCCTCTTCCCACTGGCCTCTCTTGGGGGAGAATTTGATTTCTGGATGCTCAGTAAGATGAGATGTCTTTTAGTTTTTGTCCATTAAAAGTCAGCTGCTTTCCTTTGCAACACAAGCCACATATAAGCCCTTTCCAGGTTCCAAGAGTAGAAAATGGAACGAGATGGATAGCCTGTGTGTAAAGCACTCTTCTGGGGTGCTGTTGTTTTTTATGTAGTCAAGTAAGTCTATTCTTACCTGTGCACCATGCAAGGAACCAAGATAATCCACTTACACCCAGACCGAGCTATTTCTTCTTACTCTACATCCCAGTACCCTGACATCAGCCTGGGAGATAACGTCTCATCACAAGCAGCCCAAGAGCCTGTTTTTTTGACCTTCACCTCATCTCCAGCCTCCTCAAAGTCCCGTGTTGGTAGATCTCCTTCCCCTAGGGTGATCTCAGGAGCACTGGGGAGGAGCTTCTCTGCCCCTTCCTCCTCCTGCTACCTCTCTGTCCTCCACTAAAGCCCGGAGGACAAGAAAACTGCCCTCCCTGCCAAAACACGGATCCCCTGTCATGTTCCCCAAGCTCTCTGACAGCTCCAGCATTACCGACCCCACATGGAGCCCACCGCCCAGGCAGCACGCAGAGGAGTCACTCAGTTTGAATCAAAAGGCAAGAATGCGGAAGGAAGGCCTGCGACAGCCAGGGTTCTCCACAGAGAAGGATCAATGGGGAGGAGACAACAGGAAGGGAGGAAGGAGCCAGAAGAAGTCAGAGACGCGGAGCCAGGAAGACAGACCCAGGTAAAGGCCAACCCCACTTTTAAAAAATCTTCATGGAAGCAGTCAGAAAAATAGCTGGGCATTGATACGTCAGTCTTAAGTCCCGGATCATTTTGACCGTCACAGCTGGGGGAACGACAGGCATGTGGTGGGTAGAGGCCTGGTATGCCGAGAAACATCCTCCAGGACCCAGGACAGCCCCCACTGAGAGCGCCTTCTGATCCCCCACGGCAATAGCAGCGCTGCGGTTAAGAAATCCTGCTCCAAATGACCAGCTCGCTTCCTGTCTCTAGCCTATTCATTATTGCTTCATCCACTCTGGCTTCCTTTCAGGTCACGGAGCATGCCAATCCCTTCCTCCCTCAGGGCCTTTGCTGTTGGCACTCCCACCGCCTGAAACGTTCCGTTCCGTGAATGGCCGCCTCCTTGTCATCCGTCCAGTTTCAACAAGGTCCCCTGCCCCACCTGCCCCTCGTCCCATTCAATCTCTTAACCTGAATATTTCTTCATCACCAGCTAATATGTACTGGTTTCGTTCCCTTCATCAGTGTCCCTACCCCACTGAAAGCGAGAATAGAGGGGTGCCCGTCACTGTGCTCCGGGGACAAGTACCAGGCCGGGCACATAGCAAACGTTCAACAAGTACTTGGCGAATCAAGGAAGGGAGAAGTGATTTGGAGACATCCAGTGAGCGCAGCTCTGCCATGCGCTCCTCCCACACCACGCGCTCTCTCACCAACTCAGTTATGCCTATGGAGGATCTGCTACCTTCACAATCGTCTCCGTGTGTGGTGTCTGCCCTACGCACTGTCACTTTTGACTGAACTTAGAACATGATCTGAATCTCTTCTCAAAGCTGTCCTTCTCCCAAGATACAACGTGGTCTCTGTCATACATCAGAGCTCTGCCCTGAGAGTCTTTCTACTCCTCTGCTTCAAAAGGACCCCCATCCTCCCAGGGTTACAACTAGGGATCATTTGGGATCTCTAAGAAGGACTTACCCCAAAAAGGAATAAGCACAAGAAAACTAAACAGATCTCATTAAAGTAATCCGCATTTTAAAATATACCCAAGCTATATTTCCTGTGATCACAAATGGTCCTTACAGAAATAGGACAGAGGTCATCTGGCCAATACCCCCCCACGAGGGGCCATTTACATCTCAATCTGTCCATACTGATCCTTTTCACCCATTTTCTCTTCTGTTGTATTCTGCTGTATTCTTAGGGTGGCAGCTAAGAACTTTCTTATGCCTCTCATGTATCTCAGTAGAAGTCGTTACTGATAACTTTTAGTCCTTTGTTATTTTCCCTATACATCTGGATAAATGCCATTTGTCACTTCTGTCCCAGGCAGGAGGTATGGTGTGCTCCTGCCTCAGTATCTCCTCCCGAGGACCCTCTGTCTCAGTTCTGCCTGGATAGCCATTCACACAGACATGTGACTTCCCACCGGTGAGCCAATCACCTCAGCCATCTGTCTGGATTCGGTGCCCTTCTTGGCTAAACATCCATGGAGCAAGGAGGCCAATCAATCATTCCTGTTGTACAGTACATGGGGAGAGAGTCAGAGATCTTGGGGAGATGATCCATGTGGAACAGTGCTGGCACTGAAACTTTCTTTCCTCTGCTCAGAACACCCTGGCCAAACACAGGGCAGACTGATGGGTACCTGGCCTCTGTGAGTGCAGGACCTGCCAAGGCTCTACCGAGGCTCTGCTTCTGCTGTGTGTGTGACCAGGGCACCTTGACTTTCCCCGTCCATGGCTAGCACAGTTTCACCAGTATGGCACTTCCAAAGACAGGCGGCATAGCCTTTGTTCCCTATGATATGTACAAAAGTGAATGGGCAGAAGGGCCCTCAAAGTGCCACTCAGTCCCCAAAGGAAAAGGTAGAATTTCCCCTGTTTAATTTCTTATCATTTTATTAACAAATAACTTTAAAATCAAAAAAGTTATTAGCAACCACTTAAATAGTCCTGTAATGATGCCAAGGAAGCAGCCAAGGCCCCAGGAGAAGCAAGTGGCACAACTGGGACCTCACATGTAGCTCATGGTAATACAACATACGGAATCCCACACCCTGACTCCTGCCTTATGACACTGTAACAACCATGTGGCATCTTTTCCCTCCCCTGTCTCATCTCTCTGTTTTATAAACTATCCCTTATTCTTGGTCCACACATTTCCCCGGCTGGAAGTCTTGAGTACCCCTGCTGTGGTCAGCGACACACTGGGAGGGTGGAGAGCACCATTTCTGTCTTTCCACCATCAGAAATCCTCACCTGCTCGCATCTAATCACAGAAGATGCTCAGGAACAAGCCTAACTGTGTGACTAGGAATAAAAAGAGGAAGACTGAGCCAGAGACCAAGAGCAATGACCAGAATCCATCTTTTCTGCCACGTGGAGAAGGAACTTGGGAGAGACTGAAAATAAAGCATAGTGAAGCAGACAAAAATTAGGGGGAAAAAATGTGAGAAAGATTGTTGGAACCCCATAAAGAGCCAAGCCTGGTGTTTCATAAACTCTGTTGTCCATCATTTCCGAAAAAAGAATTCCAGTATTGACCAAAATGTATTCAGCGCATAATAATTCCATGGGATAGAAGGTAGTAAGAAATCTTTATTTTTTCTTTTTTTAAGACAGGGTCTTGCTTTGTAGTTCCTGAGCAGCCAGGGATGAACCTGGGCCCTTGCGCTTGCAAGACAAGCGCTGGAACCACTGAGCTAAATCCCCAGCCTGATAGCAAGAAATCTTAAAGCTTAAATAGGTGTCTGAGTGTCTAGCACTTCAGCACAACCCAGGGCTCCTCTTGGGAGGCCCCTTTCTCCAGGTACTACTTGAAGAGGCTACACACATGTGCAAGAGGCTTTGAGCTGGGTCATGCAGGCGCCAGTTAGCAAGATCTCACCTTGGCACAATGCCAAGGGTCTTTCCTGCCCACCTGGGACTTCTCTCGCCTGGCAGCCCAGTTCTTGATTGCATTCTGGTCAGCAAACGTGGAGAAGCATCAGTCTTCATGGGCAGGGGTTCATACACATGAGAGTCCCCCAAGACTGCTCTCCTTTCACCTCCTATCTGGACAATCTTGAGACACTGATAGGGCTTGAGTACTCAAATAATAATTCCCAAGTCTTTGCTGGATCTTTCTGAAATGTCTTCCCTGGTTTCCTAGGCTTTTCATTTTCCAGAACAAGGTCCCTCAAAGTGGTGCAGCAGGTGTCCTTTGAGGTGGCTGGCTGAAGAACATGTCTTTGTGTTGTCTTCAACTCCCTATACTCCCAGTTAGAAGTCACAGCTTCCAGATAAGCTTCCTGCACACAGCCTGTGAGATTCCCTGCTTTCTTTCAAGGGAAACCAGACTAAGACAGTTGCTTCCCTGAAAGAGAAAGGTTTGCACAAGCCAGAATGCACCTTACTGGTCTTGGGAGAAGGGGGTGGGACCTCCCAAAGGTCTTTGACAGAGCCCTTCTTTTTATTATCTTTCAAGAAACCTTTAGAACAAAGATAAGCTCCCTTTCCTCCAGTTTTGCTTCTCGAGTGTAGAGTATTTAATTCTCTATTTTTATATGTCGCCAATCATATCACAATTGCTGAAGGAGGGACATACTAATGCCTTGATAAGTCCCCTGAAATACCCAGCACTTGATTTAAAGCAAGACACATAGTAAATACTCAATAAAGTCTTGCCCTTTGGCTAATTGGAGCAGACTCCATGACAGAGCAAGCACTCACATTTGAACTATTTACAATGTTGTCCAAACAAGATGAAAATATTTTCAATTTTTATTTAATGAGAACAAAGTGAAATTTTGAAATTCTAAGTCTCTAAAAACAGCACTGAAAACGGAATTTTTTTCTTTTCTGTCCCTTTTTTCCTGTTTCTATTTTTATTCTTCATTTCTCTCTGTCTCTGTGTTTCTCTGTCTTTTTCCCTGTCTCTCTGTCTCTCTCTCTTTCTCTTTCTCTCTCTTTCCCTCATATCCTGTTAAAATTCAGAGGAAAACTCTCCAGAGACAGTAAGTCAATAAATCAAAAGTGAGTTGACTCCCATGGTAGGGAAAGTAGTGAGCTACTGAGAATTCCAAAATAGATGTGCATGTAAATCTTGTGGGAAAACTGCCACCATTCCTTCCGCTCCCATAGACTGTGATGCTAATTTGCTTCTATTATTCTCCAGTGTTTATATTATCTTGGGCCAAGTATTTCTTTAAGGGTGTTCTTCCTATCTCCCAACAGCCACCTGCCATGAACCCTGCCTTTTACTGCAAATTCTTACACAATTCAGAAACTGAAACTTCAGGGAGATGTAGGGAAGTGTTCAAGGCAACAAGCTGTGATCAGCTTGTCTTATATTTGGGGATAGAGTTAAGGGCATCATCTATGTAAGTTTCCTGATCTTCCCATGTCTTTATGGTTAGCAAATCACTATTATGAATCAAAATCCAAAGGTGGGCATGTCTCCCTGAGCCCTGGGTAGTAGATTTCCCTATCATCCCACACCTATTTGTTTATTCAACCAGATAAGGAGCTTTGGTATGTGTAGCATGTGGTAAGTTTATTATCATTATTCAGACTGCTGCCTATTCAGAGAAACTATTTAACTCCATACCAAATATTTCACATGCAGCACTGTATTTTATTTTAGTTTCGCACAGATCCTATAAGATAGAGACTGCTAGTCACTCTTCCTAAGGAGATTTAAGCAACTGGGTCACAAGGCCAGTTTGATGGCACAGGTGGAGTTCATACCCACATTCATCTGATTTCAAAACCAGCATTCCTTAAATGAACCTCCATTTGACTAATAGGACAAGAGTCAGAGATTTGAAGAGTTAAAAGATATGTGCGCTTAAAACTCTCCATAGTACATAATATATTCTCCAAAATAGTTACTACTAGTATTACAATTATCTTATTACTACAGTTATTGTTATTACTCAAAGACTGACTCTTCAAATCTCCTTTCCCGGATTTAGAAATACCTGTGGTATTAGAATTAGAAATACAACATTAAATGCCCTTCAGTCAAAGCCAGAAGGTTAAAAAAAAAAAAAAAAAAAGTACAAAAACCCAGCAAGTCAATAAACACGTGATCTAAAGGCAGGATAAATTAATAAATTTAAATAGCAGCTATCTCTAAAAGGCTTATTCACAGAATTTTGTCTCCTTAACCAATTTCCCATGAGCTCTCTAGATGAGAACTGTAATTTCTGCTATTGAACAGAAAATGTTGCAGATGGATTGTTGAGTGACACTCACAATGCAGGCAAGGTGGTAATAAGTTTCCAGAACGTAAGGGACTAGTGTCTCTCACAATGTAAAGCTTGTCAATGGACATAACCCAACCTGGTGTTTACACTACAACGGCAGAGGGATTAGCAAGGAAGAAAGTCAAGCTCTGAAAACTATGGAGTCACTGTACCTAGAGAAACTGTCATTTTCCTTTTTTGGAAGTGTAACTTCCTGCTTATGATCTGTTCCCTATGGAAGCCAAATACAATAGACACTTGGTCTCTGTTACTCCAAATGCTCTCTGCCACATTCAAGTGGAATCGTCAGATCAGGGGCTGCACACAGAAGTCTGTCACACACACGACACAAACAGTTCACAGTAACCACTGTGTAATGGACTCCGAGGATAGCAGAGAATGTGCCACTGCCCGCGTTCTGACCCCAGAGGAGAGAATGTGGCACCCATGTGCAGCCCTGGAAGCAGAGAGGGGTCCCTGGCCTCCTCACTGGGAAGTAGAGCCAGGGTCCCCAGAGGGTCCCTGAGGCTGGGACAGCAGCCCTGGTGGGGAAAAAGCCAGAGGGTTGATGAAGGGCTCAGACCCAGATTCAGGAGGATGGCAGCTTGGGAAGGCTAGAAACTCTTCTTCTGTGAGGTTTCCACCCTCACTCCCTGGGCTCAGTTCTTCTAAGTGCTTCTTTGTGTGTCTCTTCTCCCTTGTTTAAGTCAGAACATACCTGATCACTCTGCAGGGATTCCTTCTCCCTTTTAGAGAGCTGTCAAGCAAAGTGTCTCATCTTACAGTGTTTCCAAGCCAGACCTCATCTTTCCTGTGGTACTGACTGATTCTTAGGCAGAGTATGATCAATAAGAAACAGAGAGAAAGAAGTGGCACTTTGGAAAAAGCTATCAGAAGTTCATTCACTGATGCCTCGGTTTATTCAATATCATTGAACATTATCACAAGAACTTGAGATCCAGGAGTCAACCAATCAGACAAAATCTCTAGTGAATGAAACTAACATGTGAGCAGGAGGAAGACAAATAATAAAAAAGGAAAATGAGCCATGCAGTGCTTTTGGGAGAACCGTAAAGAAAAGCGGAGCAAGGAAAGGGGACAGGGAAGCAAAGTCACAACATAAATGCAAATGGTCCTTTCACTAGACATTGAATGGAAACCTGAAAACAGTGGAGAGAGTCACGAGGTTGTCAAGAGAGACAGACTCCAAGGAATAAACACAAACCCTGAGTGGAGCAGGCCCAGAAGCCTCACTGAGTAAGGGGCCCGTGGGGTGGAAGTACAGGAAATGACAGGCTCAACCAGCTGTTGCTTCAAAACAAACAAATACAGCCCTTGTGGGGTGAACCACTGTACGCATTTCTTTCTCTGCTTCTGACCACTTGCTCAAAGCAAGTCTGCAAGAATGTCACAGTCAAGGAATGGGCCAGTGTGTTTGGCCTCCTGTGGGAGGAGTGGAGACTCAGGACGAGTAATCCACTCTATCATTCAAAATGCCAAGCAGATAAAAGACCTGATCTAACTTTCATTGAACAGCCCCAGTCTGTTAGACATGTTGAAAACAAACTACAAGCCAGCCATTCAGAATCTGGGTGCCAGCTAGAAGCTATTAAAGCATTCTGTGTGAAACATCATGATGACAGAGATCAGAGAAATAGCAGAGAATTCAGTGAGAGTTGGTAAATTCTGGAAATATTTTCAAATTACAGAGAGAGGACTTGAACCATCGGCTTGCTGATGGGTTGAGCGTGAAACATGATTGAAGTTCTCAAGTTAGGCAACTGCAACTGTACAGTTGTTGTCTTGCAGATAGAAGAGAAGGAAAGAATGTTGAAAGAAGGGAAAGGTAGGAGCCTGCTTGAGGCATATTAAGTTTCTGATGTCTATGCAACCTCCAGATAAAGATATTAAATAAGCAGTTGGATAAAAGGCTGAAGTTCATGAGGTAGAAGTACAGGAGAAATCTGGTGTGGTGGTATATACCCATAATCTCAGAACTTGGGAAGCTGAGGCAGAAGAATTGCCATGCATTCAAGTCTAGCCTGACTTCCACAGCCAGTTCATAGCTAGCCTGGGCTACCTAGTAAGGTCCTACCTCAAAAAAAGAAAAGTCTAAATTGTGGAGTCATCAGGATGTAAATGATACGTTACTTTTTTATTTCTGAATTTAAAAATCACCAGAAACTGACCACTGTAGAAATGCCCATTATCATGGTTTCTAGGTTAGAGGCCCAGCATAGCATGGCTGATTTCTATGCTTGGATTTTCACAGACGAAAATCAAAGTGTCAGCTTGGGATGCAACAGAATTTGGGTCTTCATCCAGGGACACTGGTTGATAGTCAAGAGCAGTTTCTTACAGCTGGAGGATTAATGTCCTCATTGTCTTGGTAGCTCCTGTTAGGTGCCACCACCATTCCTAAAAGTCCACAGTTTCATACCTTTTCCACAATATAACTGCTTTCTTCATGGCCAGCAAGAGAACCTATTTCTCCTAAAATATTTCACTTTGGAAAGAACTCAATCCCTCTTCACAGAACTAAGCAAGTTCCATCCTTTTGATGAACTCCAGGTCAACTGGTTAGTGACCCAATCACAGAAGTGATGCCCCATCCCATTCACAGTCCCACCACAGTCAAGAGGGGCTCTTGTAGAGGGACTGGAAACTTGCACCTATCTTGGAAGTCTGAATATTATAAATAGTTGTTTAAAACCCTGGCATTCAATGAGCTCACTAGTTTGACTAGAGATAGACAAGAAAATTAGATTCTTCTCCAGAGGCCCCTAGAGCCATCTTATCCCTATGACTTTTCTGGCCTGGTTTTCCAGACTTCCATTTAGTTCTTACAGCAGCCTACTTGTCTACTGATTGGCTTTGGGGCTGCCAAAGGGATTAGTGTACCTGGGGGAGTCATGAAGGTATAACTTTGGGTAATGTATCTGGCCCCTAAACATTTTCCCTTCTGGTGCTTTCTACCTGCTCAGCTTCTGGCTGCCATGAACTAAGCAGATTTGCTCCACCATGGTCTTTGGCCTTAAATCCAGGTGACTAGGGACTGAATCTTCTGAAACCATGAACCAAATTAAATGGCTTTTCCTTCAGCAGTGAGAGTCGTGAGCATCAAATACTCTGTCCCAGAAATGGGAAAGCTGTGCGATAAAAAACAAAAAACAATCAGCCCAAACAGAATCAGCCTCTGGATGACTCATTTTTTAGATTAAGGCTGAGAAGCACTTGTTCAAACCCAGAGAGAGTATGTGAGGCAAATTATTGACAAAGAGTTTTTCATACCCCAAATTCCAAAATAAGATTGGATACATTTAAGCAAAAATCCTGTCTGAACTCTTCTCTTGACATTTGTTCCATGAAGAGAGTGAATCCTCAGAATTCAAAAGGTGGCATCATGGAAGAACAGGGTTCTGCTTTCGGAGACTATTTCCTTCTGTTTCTGAATCCGTGGTAACCAATGTCTCCCCCTGGTTTCTCCATTGTTCAGTGTGGTGGATAAAGAAGCAAGAGGGAAATGTAATGGGAAGAGAATGTGGCCAATGTACAGAAATCCTGTAGCCAGGGACTCCCATCTAATCCCCACTTTCTCAAGGCTTTGCTTTCAAGAGGCACTGAGTGCAGAAACAAATGCACAGGCTTTGCAGCTGGTTTAAGGCCTGGGCTGCGTGACTTTGAGTTCTTTACCTAGTTGTGCATGTATCTCCTTTTTCTCACTTGTCCAATGCAATGATATTAACTTTCCTTCCTGAGTTATTGAAAGGCTTAAACAAGGTAATGGATATGATATTGTGGACTAAGGAACAGTGACTATTGCCATAGCTGCTATGTCTATAAATCTTTCAGAAATAGGATCTGGAAGGAACATGTCTCTTTGTCTCTACCATCACCAAATACTCATAGGTTTGAAGACTCAAGAGAGAAAAACTGGAAATAGTAAGGGCCAGCAGCTCAGTTTCCTCATCTTTTGCCTTAACCATGATTTGCTAATAATATTTGGCCCTCATACTCCAGGGGGTCTATCATCATGAACATATTTGACTATACAGAATTACAGGGTGACAACTCCACATAAAATGTTTGATCTTTGCAGCTATCTTTCCACACTTATTTATACTACATATCTCCCTTTCAATTTTCTTGGACTCTTTCCTTAATTATCTTTTGCATTTTATAATTATGACTTGTGCAGATCTATTGATTTTTCTCCATAAATCTCACAGTTCTATCAGTGAATGCACTGTCATTATGTGGCTTATTTTATTCCTGGATCTCAAGGATTATCTTCATCCTAAAAGTAAAATTAAGTTGACATGTTCCCTCTGCAGTTCCTCTTGTTCATAGTACTTTAGCAAATCTCTTGCTGCCTGGTTATAAAAGTGGAAGAATATAAGAAACTCACTCTTGGATATACATACCCTAGCCCTGCATCTATTATATTAGAGGATTTAAAGATATCATAGGGGTCAGTCTAGGTCAACTGTAATTGAAAATTCTCTTGATCTCGTGATCCCTCATGGACAGGTTCTGACCTTCATCCAAATTTCACCTTGGCTAAGTAATAATACTGCTTACAAGGCAGGAAAAAACAGCATTTAATGGCAGAAAAAAATGGCATGTGTCACTAAATACATGCTCAGGAAGAGAGAAATTTCTAAAGTTCAAAAATAGAAATATATACAGGGACAAGTGATTAAAATAATATTTGACCTATGACATCCTAAACTCTGCTTCCCATAGGCATTGTAAAGGCATTCACAAAGATGGAAAAGTGTGCGACATTAGGAAATGATCAAGAGAGTTTTTTAATTTGTCTTTATTCTGTGGGTGAGATTCAATGAATAAATGCAATAGGCATTAACAGGGGCAGATCGGCTGGGTTTGTACATTAGTAGGTTTTTTATTCTACCTGCCATTTTGTCTGGTGCTGACTCACCATGACCCATGACAGGAGGAACTGATGTGTAAATCCCATGTTACTCAGGAAGCTCAGTTAAGCAGGTGACTGTGTACTGAGCAATGTTTAGATCCACTCAAAAGTGGATGAAAAACATTCAGTCAGAAAACTGTTGGGCTGGGGATTTAACTCAGTGGTTCCAGTGTCTGTCTTGCAAGCACAAGGTATCAAGTTCAATCCCCAGTAACCACATACCACAATGTCGAGTGTGGTGACTCGGGCCTGTCACCCCAGAACTCAGTAACTAATACAGGGTAGCATGGCCAGGTAATCCACCCAGCTCACTCTCACAAGGCTTTTATTGAGCAGAACCACAAGGCAGGGCAGCTTCAGGATGGGACAAAATTACAGTCAACCAGTAACCTTACAAATACAGTCAATTAGGTAACATTGGTACAATGAGAAATCACAAAATGGACAAAAACATGATCAACCAATAAGATTACATCAATATAGTTGTTTAACTCATACTGACTAGATGGGGATCCAATGAGAAGTCACATCACGAAGCAAGTGTACAAGGATTTTCAGTCAGCAGACTTTTCCAGGAGAAGTAGGTGAAGGTCCTGGCCCTCCACCCTGAGGGATTTGCAGTCACTGTGTTCCTGGGGAGGGAGTGGGTCAAGAGCTTGACTCTTCATCCAAGGAGGAAATTGAGGCCTATCAGTCACTGTTATTTGGAAAGGGTAATTTTTTCCTTGGTTGGCACCGACCTTTGGTAAAGGTCTCCTTTCTTACAAGATTTTCAGTCCTAATCTGTCTATCTATCACATGTCTAACTAGCTTTCCTACCGATAATATGACCATATGCCACAATGCCAGGAATAGTGGTTCACACTTGTAATCCCAGCACTTGGGAGGCAGAGGCAGGAGGATTAGTATGAGTTCAAGGCTGGCCTGGGCTACATAGTGAGCTCAGGGCCAGCCTGAACTACAAAGCAAGACCCTATCTCAAAAAAATAAATGAGAGAGAGGAAAAAAATCTACCTGTATGAAGATGGAAGGGAACTGGGAAATGGGGGAGACAGAAAGGGAACAAGGAAGTGGAAACGAAGATTGAGGTGTGATAGGTACATGTTCCGGGTTCCCACAATGAACACATTTATTATATATCACAAACATGGCCTAATAAGAAAGGGGAAAAAAAAGTTGTAGCTCATCTATTCACACTTTGACTCAATATTTTTTATGTCTCTCCCTCGCTGCTCTCCTCTTCCTGTTTTCACTCCTTTTGGTTTGCTTTCCCTTTGTTTCCTTTTTCCATATTTGTGGTGAACTGTAGTCTCCCCGGAGTCATTAAAAACCAAAAGAGCTTATTTGCTTTCTGCTCGTATTATTCAGGATTAAGGGAACTTGCTCTGTAGTTTCATCACATTTCCTGGGAATTGCTTAAGCTGTTCTGATGCGCTGAGTTCTCTATTGTGTAGAATTTGCTCAGCTGAGTTTCCTTCGAATCAGAGGCATAAGTTGACTCCGGTTGTGGACACAGAGTATCCATAACTCAAAACCAACAGGAAGCCTCGGGAAGTAAAGAAGCAGAGGATGTGGACAAGGAAGGGGATTAGACTCCAAGAAGTAAAGCCCATTTCATGGTAAGAGAAATCTCAAAACCACAACCGATAAGGAAGTCCCTGGGGCTGCCTTTCCAAAGAGACGCCAAAAGAGGAAAACTGGTTTTGAGTTTAAGGACCACACTGCCAGCTAGGAAAAGGTGGAGACTGTGCTGGAGCAGCCGAGGCAGCACGGCTGGTAGAGGCAGCCCGGCCTCTGATCGATCGTATTCTGGAGTCGGTCTTGGCTTTGGAACCACAAGTTGCAGGGCTCTGTGCCGTTGTTTTCTTCTGCTTGAGTCTCGGTGGCCGCATCTGTACGAGGCAGATGATAAAAATGGACTCCAGAGCACATTCTAAGGCTCAAATGTAACCCAAGAGCAGCAGCCCTTTGTAAGGCGGAAGACGATTCACAGAGGTTAATGCTGGGCTCTTACTTGAAGCCCAATCTTGTGATCTCTGCCTAGAAACATTGGGGTCTCTGCATCACTGTAGTACAATATGGAGGATGGCAGGGGAAATTTCAGAAAAAAGCTTTTGTCAATACGGGAAAGAATAACCCCAGCTCCACTGTACTTGGATAGACACCAGACTCTCAGGCATGTTTGAAATATAAAAGGTTTATTTTCTGATATCCCTACTCCTTATCCCTATACCTATCCCACCCAGTCCTTTTCTGGGAAATGTTTCTCGTTTCCTTTCCCCTCACCCCCATTTTTATTCTCTGCTACTCAAAACTTGACCCCAGAAAAGAATGCTAATGAACCCAGTGTGTTGGTTACATTCATTTTTTTTTTTTAATCCAAGGGTTTAAAGCAGCATAGAACCTATAACTCACTTATCTGCAAGTCTTGATAGGCATTGGGTGACCCAGTGAATGAACAACATCATGAAACACTCAAGTTCATACAATTTCTCTGCCATTCAGTTTCATCCTGAGGCAAGCGCATGTGTGGTTATATGATGATTCTGTGTAACAGGGCTCCAGGCTTCGTTGTTCTCATCCAAGGAGCAGCAAGATCATTTCTCCACCTCCTACAGAACCAAAGCCTTCTCTACTCTGTTGAGACCAACATATGTCAGGTACCCTTTGGCTGTCACATATGCAATGTTAAGCCCTGACTGAGTCCTTAAACCAATTGCTGGTAAGAGGAAGAAGATCATCAGGATTCACTGATTCTTATCAGGGTCCCTCCCTACCTGACAAGGGGCCAATTTTCTGATCCTCATTGCTACCACCCACAGAGGAGGGACAGGGGCTTAGGGGATGGTGGATCCCCTACATCTCTTTGTATAGCTTTGTTTCCCAAAACAAACACAGTATGAATAAGACTTCCTGCACCACTTCTCCCAGAGACTCTTACACTTTTTCAAAGAAGAAAGCAAGACAAAAACAAATCATTGGATTTTATTTTTCAGGGTCTGATTTGGGAAACGCTCCCTTAATAACTGCAGTATCATATTCTAGAAATGACAGGCCAGATTTGGGGTGCAAGGAGATTTAAAGTCACTGCAAAGGAAGGAACTACCTTGGAGAATAGATTGGTCCCAAAGGAATTAGATGCCAGAGTGACAGTTAAGTAGGTATAGGTACTTCCCAGAAGGAGAAGCAAGAACATGGGTTGCAGGTAGCAAGATTTAGAAATCAGGTCAAAGCTGAGAAATGACAAGATGCAGAGAAGATGAAGGTGTGAATGTTAATTAGTGTGGAGATTGAGACTCAGACCTTGAGGTCAGAAACTTCAGGAGATAAATCATTAATGGTGAGGAAAATGTACAGAGATAAGACATGGTTGTTTCCAAGGTGATATTTCTAACTGCCATGTGCAAAAGGAAGTGGTAGTGTCTTGTTTTGATTTCAGGGTGCTTGTGTTGCTTTCTATATTACTCTGTGATTATCAACAAACTGAATGAATTTTCTCTGAGTAGAAATCCCCTGTATACAGTGCTTAATTGAAGCAGAAGTGATCTACAAATGTAGCGTAAGTTGGTTTGAGAAGTTTCTAATAATATTTATCAGTGTATTTTGTTAAATTAATAGGACCATTTGAAAATTGTACCTTCCTCCCTCATAGAGAATATCACTTAGTTTGGTAGGATTTGTAAGTAGTAATTACACTCTGGCTTCTAATCAAGGTAAATTTGCTTTGGATGTTGCTTAAAGAAACAGGTAACCCTCAGTATTAATAATAACTCCTTGGATCTCAAGTAATGTAAGTTCAGCTCAAAGTAGCTCCTGCAAAGTCATTTTACCTCTGAAAATTCTAGAATTATCATCTCTGGCTTTAGGCATAATGCCAGGATCTAAATAACATCCTTAGATTTCAATTTCTCTTTTCTTCACCTCCCTTGACATAGGTTGAGTTCGTTTTTCAATTTGCATCTCCCAAGATAATCTCTCGTGGGCCGGGGATTTAGCTCAGTGGTTCCAGTACCTGCTTTGCAAGTGCAAGGACCCGGTTCGATCCCCAGTAACCACATACAACAATGCCGGGTACGGAGATTCACACCCACCAGCAATCAGAACGACATAACACAGTGGTGGCTCACACCAGTAATCCTAGCACTCAGGAGACAGAGGCAGGAGGATTGCTGTGAGTTCAAGGCTGAGCTCAGGGCCAGCCTGAACTATAAAAGCAAGACCCTGTCTCAAAGAAAAAAAAAAAAAAGATAACCTCTCATGCTGCCTACCATGTCTTCTCAGGGCCATAATTTCAGTAGAAAACTGGTTTACAAGTTCAGAACTTTCAGGAATGCAGTGATTGACCTAAGTCAGCCTACATGAATCAACTGCCACAGCCACTCAAAAGGGTATATGGAATTGTGTGTCTCCTCCCTGTGGTCAGCATAGGGGAGCCTACTGTGACCTCCACCCACTGAGTTCCATGCAATGGGCAGGGTTGGCACCAACAGAACAAAGGCTGCTATCAGAAGGACTTTGAAAAGACAGGTAGGAAAATGAGAAGTCACAGTGATCACCATCCCACTTGCCCTCTGGATCTTAGTCCTTACCCTGTGATTTCCTCCATAATAATTTGAATATGCTCAGTGTCCCACCTCAAGCATAAGTTGATGGTAATTCCACTCCACACACGTCAGAGTAATATTTAGAAATCACCTAATAAATTATGTAAGAGTTCAGCAAATTTGCTATATTTAATAATATGCTAGATAGAAAAGACCAAGAATATAACTATGATGAAAGTGTTTACTAACTTCCAGTGAAGTTTGGCCTAATTAGATGGTAATCATAGCTAGCTGGTACATGGTATTCATGCATAAGAAACAGAAACAATGAATGTTTGATCTGAGTACTGCTAATCCTGGTTTAGTTCTCCTTGTAGACATGCAAGTCTTCAAAGGAGGAAATTTTTTGCCTAAATATTTTTGTATGAGCTTCATTCCTTTATGATCAGCTTTGAAGAATTAAAAAAAAATTCCACCCAGTCCTACATAAGCAGAGATATGTTCCAACATGTCTAAATGTCTTTTAAATAATTCTCCATTAAAATTCTGCTTCCAGGACTCTAACAAGTGAGCAGGGCTACAGAGGCATAACGATATTTGTTTAATTGACAGATTTTACTGCTATCTGTTATCCTGCTGTGGGTTTAGTTTGTAGTTTATCACAGGGCAATTAAAGATATTGGTCCTTAGATACATAGCTAGATTGTTTATTTGAAAGTCATTCTGTTAATTAGAAATTACTATATTAACATGAATAACTCTTTGTAATTATCCTACTCTAACCTCACATTATCATCTCTGAGAAACTCCCTCAAATATCTTTGGACCCAAAGCCTACAGAATACTTCATGTGTAATGTATTCACTTAGCAACAAATAGCAGTTATATTACTCTCATTAATAATAAAAAAAAAATCTTGCTTACTTACAAGCAACTGTGAATCACACATATAAAAACCTGCCTCACACAATAAGCAAAACAATGACAGCCCCACTTGCCTGTAAAATTTGAAACAATTTACATTAATAAAATTGTTATACTTACCCCCCAAAAAGGGTCAGGCGTTTTGTTTTTGTTTTGCAAATGAGCATTGTAATTCCCCCTGAACAACATTGGCCCTAAGCCCAAAGGAAAGCAAGAAGGAAATTGCAAACTATTTGTGAGACTGCAATGAGCTGGCTTTTCTGTAATTGTCTGCACCCCCGGGGATGCCTGACCTTGCTTATCTGAGCATGAGCTTGCTGCTGAGTTCAGTCTGGGCCTCTCCATATCTGAGCAAGCTGGCTGGTAAATTAACCAGGCCTCTCCATGCAGGTGGCCTGGCTTGCATATGTATCGCCTTTGTAACCCAGTGACAAATGCTTGGTGCTATCATGGGTGTTACAAACCAAAGTCCAAAGAGACATGGGGGAAAAAAAATTCATTTTAAGTCACAAGGGAAATATAGGTACGTGTACCCTGGCTCTTTTATTTCTGTTTGCTTCCATGACCTTTCTCTTTTAAGCTCTCATACTAGATATATCTGGGTAGAGATGAATAATAATGGTCACAATACTAATCCACAGGGAGAAATTTTCTGGTGTAGAACAAGAACATCTAGTTCTTTTTCCATACATATTCATTCATACATATGTGACTGTACATAAAATAGATAAGCAAACAACGTCACTATGAAAGCCATGTTTCATAAGTGGAGGGAAAAAAGCTAAATGCACAGGGAGCTTGGGGTCTGTCTCCTTGGGTCCTGCTTACTAGTGGACCTCCAGTGCCTGACACATGTCTGGTCCA
The DNA here is from genome assembly GCA_004026965.1 of Petromus typicus. Taxonomy (NCBI): domain Eukaryota; kingdom Metazoa; phylum Chordata; class Mammalia; order Rodentia; family Petromuridae; genus Petromus; species Petromus typicus. The sequence goes on from PVIR01003426.1 coordinate 67,262, forward strand.
TGCATGTTGTCTCCATGAATGACTAAATCACAGTTCTCAGAAGTGTCTATTCATAACAGAGACACCAGTCATGTTTATCTCCGTTCCTCTTCTTGTGACTGCTGCAATCTTTTGAAGAAGGAAGTTTTGATATACATTCCATAGTGAAAGAATCCTGTGTGATGCAGCCACTGTTCATTTGTAGACTCTGTCTTGTGAGACTTCCAGACCACTGCGGCATGTGGCTTATACACTTCGGCAGTGAATCGTAGAAGGGAAAGAAATTTCGGGAGGGGAAAGAGCTCTATTAAAAACACAAAAATGAAAAACTGCATGGGACAACCTGTTGGAGAAGAGACAGGAAAATGGAGCCAAATCCTAGAGGTTCTTAAAAGCCCAAATAATTATCCTTTCATATCCTGCTCTCCCGAGTTAGTTCAGCTGTCAGATCAGTTGTGTGCATGGGATGACCTACCACGGTGCCAGGAAGTAACACTATAACATGATCCCAGGGTTCAGTCGGCTTCCCCTTGCTGGGCACAAGGACTTCACAGCGCTCAGCCTGTGTGCAGCTGGTGGGCATTTGGAGCCAGGTGCCTGCTGATAATCCTGTTAGGGCCTCTGCTAAATCGGTCCTCACCGTATGCTTCTCCTAAGAGAACTAGACAGTAATTCTTGCATGTTTCTGAGCTGAGATAATTAGACTTACAGGGCCACAGCACAGAAGTTTAAGAACTGTCACAAATGCCTCTTCAAAGTAGGCCTTGAGTCCAAGTCTGAAGAAGTGATAAGTAGGAACTTCGGAGTCCAAACCATAAGAGGGCTTTGTACAATTGAATGTAAGTCATCAAATATTTAATAAACAATAGATTCTTAGCAACTTCTTCCATCATAACTAACAGACTAGGCAGCTGTGGCATCCCAGTGAAATCCTGGGGGCCTTTTGGTTGGAGAATGTCCAAAGAATGGGCCAAAGAACCCTGAGGACACTGGAGGAGTCGCTATTTAAAAACCATTGACATAAGGACATATGGATATTTAACTGATTTGAGGCTATCAAAAACCTGATGTCACAGGGTTGCACTTAGGGTTGTTTTAATCAGCTGTTCAGCCATATTAGTACACATATCTCTGAGTCAGCAGGGATTTTATTCCCCAAAGACGGGCAAAGTTTAACTAGTTATGTTTATTCAGCATGAATGGATATGATCATGCAGGTGTCTAGGTCACTTTACCCGTGTAAGCATCCAGATATTTTAACACAAGTTGTTAGGATTGGGGCCTAATAGCCTAATAGTCTTCCTTTCTCCCACAGTCCATTCAGAATCATACTCATAACAGCTAATATTTACCAAGCATGCTTTAGGTTCCCAGTATTTTTCTAAGACTTTCACAAGAATGTACTCACTAAATTCTCATTCACCCCACAGGGTAGATTCCATCCTCATTACCATTTAGTGAATGAAAACACTGAGACAGAGAATACTTTTTCCAAGTCCCAGGTAAGTGGAAGTAGAAGTTGGCACTGGACCCCACCTGCCTGTCTCCAGACCCCATGACCTTGTGTGAGTAGCCAAGCCACTAGGATACACAGAAAGCTAGAAAAGATTTATCATGAAGGATTGGCATGCATGATTATGAAGGCAGAAAAGCCCCCCAATCTGTTGTTTGTAAGCTGCAGGCTGAGAAAAGCCAGAGATGTGACTCCAGTCCAAGTTAGAAGGCTTGAGAGCCAGGGAAGTCAACTGTGCAATTCCTGTTGGAGCCCAGTACTCAATAAAGGGAATCTCCATGTGTGAGTGCAGAAGAGGAGGGACACTGGAGCTCAAGCAGAAAGAGAAATATGACTGTTGCCATGCTTTCATTCTGTTTAGGCCTTCCAGCAGGATTGCATGATGCCCACCCACACTGAGAAAACCTGCCATCAGTCCACATATGAAAATGCTTGTCTCTTCCAAAAACACCCTAGAGATGATAAGTAACCAGCTACCCGGCTGTCTCAGTAGAGCCCAGAAGACAGAGTAAGGGAATCATCACAGTATTCCTGCAGTCTTCTCCAGCCACCTGGGTGTGCCATGGGAGGTGCCAAGGAGAGGCAAAGCATGGGAGACATTTGGAGAGCAATGTGACAGCTTTACTCCCCATGAAGCCCACACAGTTTAGAAGCCCTAGCAAGGACTATAAACATCCATCCCTGAGAAAGCTAGATGTGACCACAGGCACAGCTGGACCCTGGCAGGTCCCCCTTAGGGTGGCATGGGGCTCCAGTGGAAAGGCTGTTGCACTGTGGCAGCTATGCCATATGGACAGCCTGGATGGGGAGTCTCACAAGAAACTGAGCTGAGCTGAGCTGAGTTGCTTTTCCAAAGGCACCAGTAAAAGAACATGGCAAGGTCTGGACAGAGCACGGCCGATGGTTTTTTTGGTTTTTTTGGTTTTTTGTTGGTTTTTTTTGAGACAGGGTCTCACTTTGTAGTTCAGGCTGGCCCTGAGCTCAGCCTCAAACTCACATCACAGCAATCTTCCTGCCTCTGCCTCCTGAGTGCTGGGATTACAGGCATGAGTCACCACACCCAGCACTGTGGTATGTGGTACTGGTTGCTGCTGGGCTTGATCTCCACATCCAGTATTATATGTGGCTGCCGGGGAATCGAACCGCAGGCTCTTATGCTTGCAAGACAGGCACTGGAACCACTGAGCTAACTCCCCAGCCCACTGCCGACATTCTTAATCAGAGGTTCCAGGAGAGAGCTGGGGTTGTGTACCAGAGAGGGCCAGAAATAATGACCTCTTTATTGTCACTCACCTCTATCCGACCTACCATCCTCTAGCTGAAATTTACATTTAACTTATTAAAAGGTGCAGCGCCACACTTCTATAAGCAGAGACTATGGTTGTTCCAAATAGATGCCTGAGATATTCTCAGACCTGATAACAACAGTGAAAACATCCCAAATCTCAGTTAGGTGCACTGCAACTTCAAAATGATGAGAGTTTGATAACACTATTTCAATATAATCTGTTTTCTACGTCATCCTTACAATGGTTCATCTTGATTGCCAACTTGATTGGCTCAAAAGCTGCCTAGCAGACAGGTAAGGCTGGGTGAGTCACGCAGGTGACTTTAGGGCCCCTCTCTAGTCCTTGGTCCTTTCCTGTCCAGTACTCTTCCCAGCTCCAGTTCCTGGCCACCAGGAACTGAGCAGCTTTATCCACATCCCACTTCCGCCATGATGTTCTGCCTAGGAACCAGTCAGCCATGAACCGAAACCGTGAGCCAAAAAGTTTCTCCATTCGGTTGCGTCAGGTGTCTTGTCCTAGGAGTAGGAGAGCTGAGCAGTACAATTCTACATAGTGTACTGCATACATTTAAAAACGCGATTCTGAGAGTGGGCTCACGGGCTTGGCCAGACTCCCAAACAGAAGAGCCTTTCCACTTCGAGGCAACAAAAATGCAACTCCACACTCCCACCCCCCAAAATATTTCTTTAATAAAAAAAAATCATATTTCTTTAGGTTCTACATCTCCCTCCTCTCTGTGAATCTAGTCTCGTGTCTGAGAGTGCTCAAAATAAATTTTTAAAAAATGGCACTAAATGAAAATCTTGTATACTGACCTGGTGGATTGGGGACTCTTTTTTTTTTTTTTTTTTTTTTTTTTTTTTTTTTTTTTTTTTTTTTTTTTTTTTTTTTTTTTTTTTTTTTTTTTTTTTTTTTTTTTTCTTTTCCTTATTGATCCTTCTATCTTATCTTCTTTTAATCATGAATTGCATAAACACATTGCATAATTGGGAAACTGTGAATGTGTATTTTTCTTTCACTTTTATATACTCTTAGCCCGTCTTGTTCTAGAAATATTTTTTAAAAAAAACTATTTTAAAGATTATTTCAGGGCCAGGGAGTTAGCTCAGTGGTTCCAGGGCCTGTCTTGCAAGCGCAAGGGCCCAGGTTGTATCCTCAGTAACCACATACAACAATGCAGGGCGTGGAAATTTATGCCCATCAGCAATCAGAACCACATACCACAGTGCTGGGTGTGGTGGCTCACGCCTATAATCCCAGCACTTGGGAGACAGAGGCAGGAGGATTGCTGAATTCGAGGGTGAGCTCAAGGCCAGCCTGAATTACAAAAGCGAGACCCTGTCTCAAAAAAAAAAAAAAAAAAGATTATTTCAGTGATGCTTTTTCAGGTGACCACTCTGGGATATCACTGCCTCTCTGACTGACTGTTTATCTGCTCAGAACTGGAATGGTCATTCAGACTCTGCTTTTGGTTCAGGCACAAGCATAAGGTGGGGCCTGTCTGAAAGAAAGAGCTAAGCATCTTCTGCTGCTAACCGTGAAGGAGGCTTCTCCTCTCATCAACAAAAAAAGTTCAAAAGCCCTGCTCCACATGTCATTCTTAACATCTGTACATGTTAGGACAAGAAAACTCTTTTCAACCCAACTGAGATTTTGTTTCCAACTCTGTAGACAGAACTACTTTATTGTAGAAGTCTTGATGAGGATAAAACACAGCTTTGCCTTGAGTACAGAACACCAAGTAGAATTCATGGTTAGGTTATTCACCCTTGGCATAATTTCTCATTGTATAAATAAGAAGGAGAGGGATAGAGAGGGGGGAGAGACAGAAAGAGACGGATGAATTAATCCTGACCCAGACTTACATCTTCACAGATGCCCTGAGTCTACTAGTCTCTTTTACTGGAATTTTTATTCAGTTTGAGTAAGATTCCAAATATTTTTTCTTAAAAGTTAAAATCTTTATCAATTTTTCAATCCTATCTTACCTAATTTACTTTGCTCATTTTATAGTTATTTTGAAAGCCTTTCAAATTTGATTATATATTTCCTGACATTCATACAGCATTCATATTCATATGTCCTTCTTTCTCTGCCAAACATAAGCAATAAGTAGATGACCATGACCAGCAATTGTGCAACTTGTGCTGGGGCAGCATACACTACTTCAAATGCAGTCTGAGGTGATGTGTTCACCAGAACGTCTTGTTCAGCTGCTCTGCAACTATATATGAACTTATCGGGGATTCCACTGCACAGTTTTGTATAAAAACATCTGAACAGGTTCTTTAACTTAATACTTTATACAAAATTCCATTGAAAATGATAAAATTCATACTGTGAAGTGAAATATGAGAGATTGCTGACCATTCATACTATCGTGTCCACGTGCAACCAGCAACAACTGGGACCACAGCTAACAGCACCACACCTAGAAAACAAACTGCAAAGACTGTGCTACAGAGTTCTGGTATTCCCTTCCTAGCTAGCCTTCCTCACAAAGGAGCTAGTAAACATGTGCAGCCAAGTAGGATTCCAGATCTCATTCTTGGTTCTGCTCCCTACAGACTCACTTCTGTGAGTTCTGACAATATCTGCACCAATGAGAAGTCTCTTGGTAGCAAGGCATTTAACATTAGCTGAGGCGACTCTAGGGACTGTTTGTAGCAGCCCCACTCCTCCTGCTATGCTTCCATTCAGGGTCCCCTGAAATGCTGACCACCTGTTTGCATGGCCACGGTAGTCTTGCTTGCCCAGCAATGTTGTTCTGCCTTATTCTGTATCTCTGGTCACCATGAGGGACTGCAGCGTTTGGGAGAGATTTTTAAGTAACTCATTCTAGCTTCCTGGGTGCTTAAAAATTGAAAGAGGTCTCCCAGAATGCAAAACTCATGGACCTCCAGGGGTGGGGGTGAGGCTATGACCCAGAATGTACATAGCAAGTAATAGGCCACTGAGCTACATCCCAGGCTTCTGGGGCTCTTGGGAGTTCCTGGGCAGCACTCATTGTAAATATGCTCCTTAAGACTTTAAAATTGGATGGCTTTATCCCTGTGATCTCATAGACAACACTACAGATTCTGAACTGTAAGGCCGTGATAGTGCATATAATAGTCAGTCAGAAGGTATATTGGAAATAACTAATTACTGAAATGAGAAAATGATTGACTTCTTTAATAAGTCAGTTCCAATTGCAAGTTATTCTCATAGCAGTAACAATTGTGTTCACCATCCGTTTTGCAGGAGAGAGAGCTGTGTACATCTGTATTGCGAATCACATGTAGCCTCACACCTGATTTGTCTACACCATGGACACTCAGTTCTTGTGATAAGGACTGTTCTTGCTGTTAGTCACTCCTATGTTGGTGTTTCAGTAAAGTCTGCGGCCAGTGAGTGCATAGGATTAAAGATAAACAAAGCCAAACACTATTGGGGTGGTGAGAATAGACTTTAATCGGTCTCATACTACTACTGCACTGAATTCAGCCTTACTGTGTGCAGAGGTAATGGGCATGTTAAAGGAAGACAGAAGTCGGGAAGGAGGAGGGAGACTCAGTATGGTCAAGGAAGTGAAAACATACCGAAAGCTAGAGGCCAGGCTTGTTCCACAGGGAACACTTCTGGAATTGTTAATGGTTCCCATCAATTAGGCTCTTACCTTCCCTTAGAGGATAGAGGCTTTAGTACTGGCTGGGAAAAAATAGTGTGCTCTTTAGACAGCCTTCCTTTTTCCCAGGCAAGCTATTTAAGGACTTTAGAGTTATCCTATGGGTATGGATTTGAACTACGAGAAACCAAGGTAGTGTTTTTTTCAAGTCTTGGTAGGCTGAGGTTGAAATATAGTTGAGACAAAGTCTCAAAATAGCACCCCTAGAGTTTGACCAGTGAGAGAATTGTCAGTTGCACATGCAAATATCAACTAATCATAGCAGTTAATGGGGGCATGTGAGACAAGTTTACACTGCATGCGCCACAACTGATCAATCATCCTGGGCAAGATAAACCCAGAAATATTTATTATACATATGACCAAACAAAAATACTTCCTTGCTTTTACTCATATTTTGGCCTATGCATTTGAGAACAGAAGTAGAATTTCAACCCCAGCTCTAGACATTGCATGCGCATATACATAACCACAGAATTTAAGAATGAGAGGTATAAATCCTCTAGACATGGAAAGCTAGGGATTTAAAATCTAGAAGGAAAAATCTAATACAGAGGAATGAATGATCTGCTTAGCTGAACTTCTCTGGTTGAGTTTCTCCATCAGTAACAAAGTACTGCAATATCTGTCACTATCATTTGATGCCCACATACAAATAAAAATGAAACAACATACGTGGCATATCTAGGGAGATGATTCTATTCTTTTTAATGTTTAATTATATTTTAATTTCTCAAGTTAGCCTAACGGTTCTTGCAAGAAAGGGATTCATCAAATATATTAAAACTTTATTGTGCAGTTAGGTAGATTCATCTATACAGAGAGGTATATTTCCTTAATGTTTTTTCTGTATATAAGGAACCAGGTCATTCTCCACTGTCAAGATCCCAACAGTTACTGTTTCAAAACAAAGGTATAGCCATGAGTAGTTCAAACACCAGCAATCCTGCTCTTCCTCTGCTTAGTACTCAACTGCTATGGAACAGAAATGTTTTACACATTAGGTCTTGCCATTCAGTTAAAAATTTTCAATCTATGCATTGTGGAACTATCACATGTAGGCCAGTGAGGATCAGTAAATATATTGGGAGGAGTCTTTTATTATTCAACCTTGGATGAGGAAAGAAAAGGAAATAGAGAAGGGAATTAATGTGCCTGATTGGCTGATTATTGAGTGATAACCAGATAATTTTTTCAACACGATGTGGCAGTGCAGGTTATGCTAGCCTGCTCAGTTTGCTATGATAAAATACCACACACTGAATTGCATGCATTTCTTCTGCATAGTTCTGGAGGCTGGAGGTCCGGTAGCAAGCTATGAGTGTATTAGGCTCTTGGTCAGGGTGTTTTCTTAACTTGCCAACAAATAAATGCCTACTCACTGTGTGTTCATGTGGTGGATCGGGACAGGGAAAGTGAGAAGGAGGGAAGGAGAACTCTAGTGTCTCTTTTCCTCTTATAAGCTAGTTCCATCATGAAGGCCTGAACTTCACCATCTCCTCCAAAGGCAATCATTCCCCAAAGACCCCATCCTAGCTTATCAACCCCTGAGATTTAAATGTGAATTTGACACAATTCATTGCTAAGCACTGCTTAACAAAATTAAGTAATGAATCAATTTATTCTATACTAAAATTTGAGCTCATCTTAGAAAATAGACCTCCTGATAGCTCAACTAAGCATTTTTAAATGAATGTCTTGAAATTTCTTCTTAAGTCACCTCCAGTCTGTAGTACATGATTGCATGTCAAGTTTATGCATTTTTTCCTAAGCATTTATATATTCTCTCTTTTCCAATTATTCTTCCTAACCTTTTCTTCAGTTTGACTCAGTGAGCTAAAAATAGCTTTATATATCTGTTTTTCCCTTTAGCTTCATCGTTTCACACCAATTCCTAATTGTCTTGGAGACTAGGAAAATCTTGGGTGTGCATATCAGGCATCTGTGATTAGCGTTAATATGCACTTACACAACCTTCAATGTGGGGCCATGTTTCCGATTACTTCTACACCCTCATGCCTTAATCACACACGCTTTTTGGAATTTATTTCTGCCTATGCAGAATCAGAGTATTAAATGCTCTGGTTGCTATAGTTAGATAGGTTTTATTTTTAGCAACAAACTGCTTCTCTGAGCTACATACAGCTGTTCGTTTACACTGAAGGCCTTTGCACAAAGCTCATATTCTTGTCCTTCCTTTTTAATGCCCAGCAGGCTTCTGAAGAAAAACACAAATGTGGTTTATATTTAGTTTCCTATTCAGCCATGGCAAGCCTCTGAATCTAGAGGAAGTTATAAATATACTACAAGGAAAATGCTTCTGTTTACTGTAAGTAGTGTTGTAATGCTACTCAGTACCATGGTATACAGAGTAGCTAGGTGCTGTATTAAAAGAGGAGGGCAAGTGAATTAAACTTTGATTCTTTGAAGACAGTGTCCGTATGTGACACTGGTGTTCACTTTATGTGACACTGAAGGGTGTCCAAGGTATACTACGTGTTGTTAGAATATCTGTGCAATGTGGAAGGATCAATAAAAAGTAGTAGGTGTCTCTGAAAAGGTAGATTACCTGAACACATTTTATACCTTTATCCTCTGGGGGTAGGGAAGACACTATTTGAAGCAAGTTCCCTAAAAAAAAAGTGACCCCTGCAAATCCACAAACTAATATATTTCTAGCCCCAGGTGCAAGTCTTCCTCTGTTCTGGAGACTGAATCCTTTACACTGAGCCACATTTTCAGCCCTCTTTTTTGTTTGTTTGTTTTATTTTGTTTGGTTTTGTTTTTCAAAACAGGATCTTGTTAAATCCTTAAATTGCCCAGGCTGGGCTAGGATTTGTGATTCTGCTGTCTCAGACTCCCAGAGTTCTTGGAATATGGACGGACACATGCCACTATACCTGGCCATCATCAGGACTTGCGTTGATCAGAAATGCTTCTGCTGCCATTAGCAAAGATGTAGCCGAGGCATTCTTCACCCTCGGGCTTCTTGGTTTGTCAAAACTGGGATTTCTGCTGCCAGTCAATTGCTCAATGAGCAAACACATCTTACACCTCACCAACTCTTAACACATTTCCTAACCTCTCTGAGACCTGGAGTAGCAGGAACCCACCTGTTCTCCTCTCTCTACTAACCTCATCATCCTTTGCAAAAGGCTCATTTACATTGTGGCTGCGACCTCTTCTGTGCTATCTGTCTGGCTTAGCATGGTAGAGGGTAGGAATGGCAGGGACTTGGACAGTGGAAAGGTTAGAATATCCAGAAGCATCTGCTTCACTGGAAGCAGTGCAGGTATATCTCTGAACTTCAGTTTTGATATGAGGAATTTATTCTGGAAGCAACAGGAAATGATTAACATAAATCATGTGGTCTGGTTTTTGGGGTTAGCTGGCAATACTCTGTAAGTGGGCGAGATTATTAATATACACTAGTCAATACATTTCGTCTTCATCATTTATCCTTACCTTGACTTTTTTATTTTGAGGTCTAATGTCCTTTCTTCCCTCTCAAATTTTTCCTCCCCTCTCCGTTCCCCTCACAAGTCAAAACAGAGCTGTTAAGTGACTTTAAAAGCAGACTTATTGGCAAGAAAGAAAGCCATCAACTTGGAATTAAACCATTTTGAAGTGATCTCTAGGGCCAGAATTAAGAAGTGCAAATACCACTTCAAGGTTGGGGATTTAGCTCAGTGGTTTTGGTGTCTGCTGGCAAGTTCAAGGTCCAAAACTCGATCCCTGGTACCACATACCACAATGCTGGGTGTGGTGGTTCATACCTGTAATCCCAGCACTCAAGGAGGAAGAAGCAAGAGGATTTCTGTGAATTCAAGGCTTGCCTGGGCTACATGGTGAGTTCAGGGCCAACCTGAGCTACAAAATGAGACTCTGTCTCAAAAAAAAAAAAAACCCCACCCACTTCAAATTAACCCAGAATATGCAAAATATCTTTTTCAGACAGTTCCCCTAAATCTCCCTCTGTATCTAAGTTTATCTTGCTTTTCTTTGAGAAATCTACACTTTAAAACAAAACAAAAAATTCACTCTTGTTTAATTTTTAAACTTCATGTATATTTTTGGAGAGCAATATGAGCTAATGAATATCTCTGGATTTTGATATGAGTTTTCATGAACTAGTATTACATGCTTATAGAAGCATTTTCTAAAAATATAATGTACTTGAGTATTATGATGTGCAAAATAGACTACCTGGGGTTAGCCTTGGAAAGTAGCAAATTACAAAAATGTTCTCCTAAAGAAGCATGTTCCACATTCCAAATAAGTGACTTCCAGTCCCCTTGTGCAATGACCTAGGAGCAAGCTAGAACCTGCCTTATTAAGCATTTTCTCACACCTGGCTCATCCTCTTCTCTTTATTTTGTTTTTGTTTCATTTTCCCCTAAGATGTACCTCAGAAAAAAGGTAGACAGTTCCCCAATACTAGTAAAAGCACAAGAGCCCAGTAACCAGAAGTGAGTGATAATAGGAATATAACCAACTTGCTGAGACATTACCAGTTTTCATCAAAGAAAATACTTGGTCCTGTGGTAATCATCAGTCCTTTATCAGGAAAGCCTGAGTTCAGGTGTTTGATTTGTCTTATTTTTGCTTCTTTCTTTTCTTTCTTTGGCACAAAGGCCTTCTACTGCAAGAACACGCTTTGTTTTTGTGATCAGTACTGTAGCATCATAAAAAAAAATAAATGGAAACTTCTAAACTTTAAAAACATACACTGAATTTTCTGTTCATTCACTTTATTGCATTTTATTCATTCATTCATTTTATTTCATTCATTTTTCTATACTAGGGTTCAAACCCAGGGTCTTGCACATACTAGGAATGTGCTGCATCCCCAAATTTAATTAATTTAATTGAAATAAATTAAACATAAATTTCAATTATTACTCACCTAGTTTGTGTAGCCATGTGGCTATCATATTGCACGTTACAGATATAGAACTTTATCTCAATTATCACAGCTTTATCAAAAATGATGCTGTGGAATCTAGATTTTTTTTCTTTCATCGTGAAAAAAAGTTGAAGATCTTACATGGACTTGGATAATATGCTTTTGAAGACAGCCAGTGTTTGGGACCAATGCCCCAGGAAAGACTTTATCTTACCACAGGACTCATCTGAATGTCTGTTGTGTGGTACAAGCAAGTCCATGCTGTTTTCTTGTAACTTAGATGCATGTTGCCCCAGAGAAATCTAAAGCCACAGATTCAGATTTCTCTCTTACACAAGTTAGCGGGCATTGAGCAGCCTGAAAGTCAACCTTTGTTCTAGCATTCTTTGTTAACAAGCAGATTGGGTAAGGGCAGCAAACTGGTTATCATGTTCTTCCTAAATGAAACACAGATTATGAATATCTACCCAAGGCCATGACATAGTGCTGAGAATAAAGCTTCCCTAGTTTCCAGTGTGCCATTCATGACACTTATAAAAGTGGCTCTTGACATTTTCCAGAACTTTGTCACATCGACCACCTGCTCAGGAAGGGAAGGCAGATAACATAAAACCATTTCCACAGAAGACTGGCCAGTCTCCCACAGTCTTTCTCTAAGAGCAAACACATGAAATATGCTGCTGATCTGTCCCCCTTTATTATTTTAACCCTAATTTCCACCTTCTGAAATTTGGTATCCCAGTAAGTATTTAATTAGATGTAGGTTGAACTGCCTTTCACTTAATTCTACATGGGCTTATTAAATTTATTTAAAAATTTGTTAAGAAGATCAAAGTTCCTGCCTTTAATTCCTTTAGATGTTTTTGGGAAACCACCATTTATCTCTGTAAAGTTTGAGCCTTCATAGCTAAAAGTCAGCCATGTCTGACATCCAACTATCGATGTTGTGCAGGTTGTTTTCTCGCCTTTTCCAGTCTTCCTTCCCCCTCCCCTGCCCAGACTACAGTCCGGAAGTCACTGAATGAATTCCTGAGTACTACTGTCTGCACTTTCACGCACTGTTTCAAAGCACAAGTATTAGATTTCACAGCCCTGTGCAGAAGTTGGCCACTACTTCAAAGCAATTCTGAAGCATCTATTACTTTATTAAGCAACGGTAATAATGACCTACAGAGCACCGAGCAGCTCATGTTTTCCTGTTCTTCTGCATTTCATTGCAAATACCACAGTCTCTTTTCCTGCTTAAATACCAGTTGGTACACCACCTTGAAAATTATACATCATGCAGCAGTGATGAAGAAAGAGCTCCAGCCACATAGCTGAGTAACTTGCACTGCCGGTGGAGTTTCCAGAGGGCAGAAAAATCTGCTGCAAAACAATTTACTTAAAGAAATATATACTTTATTCCTTACCCCCTTTCTTTCTGACCTCTGCATAGTTCTACAGATATTTTGAGTCTCAGTATCATCCCATTACCAATGATTAGTCCCAAACTCCACAGATATTTAACTGAGTGTTTCTAATTCACTACTTGCTAGGCTAAGTGGACATAGCATGAGTACAACTATCCCATACCGAATTCAGGGAATGTACAAGCTTGGTGTGGAGGTAAGTCTAACACACAGTAAATGATAATGACAAATTTTAAACTAAGGATGAGTTTGAGAAAATGAATTAGCCCTCGTGATTCCCTAATTTAATGCCTTATGAATACAAAGACTGGAGGACTCTATTATGCTTTTGCGTTATGAGCTGTAAGTCTTGTGGAGGCTGAGAGCCAAGGTGACAATTGAACTACCATTCCTGAAACGAGACCTTCCCGCTTCTAACAAGGTTTGTTTTTACCAAGATCCCTTGTGCTTGGGATGTATTTTTCAACACTAGTGAAACGCTATAGCTACTCTTACCTTGCTCCTCCCTGACATCCACACTAAGTTACATACCTGGAAGAGAATTATTTTCAAAGATACAGTAACCAAGTTTACCTTTTTATTATTGCAAATTAATATTTTGTCTTGTAGAAATCTTCAAGTTCCTACAAAGGAAATAAATTCTATGGATTCCAATGTTGAATATGATTATTAATCTTTCCATTTATATGTAGAATGGAAATGTTGTAGCCATTATTAACTACTGTACTACTAAAAGACAAAATCAAATGCTAAAGAATTTGGAAGTGGAGTCTTCCCAAGAAAGCTAAGGCAGAGTTTAAAGATTATCTATGAATATTATCCGTCATCTGATTATTTGAGGACATGAGCCCAACCCTGAAGTCTGTCTCAAGTCTATACCTGGGTGTGTTAGAACATTAGGGAACAGAAGTAGAATGTTTGTTTGTTTGTTTGTTTGTTTTATGTGCTGGGGATTCAATCAAAGCCTGTAGAGGTAGAACAGGAAAAGCAAGTACTGTCCCACTGAGCTACATTGTCAGCAATCAAACTGTTCTCTTTGATTAAGATCAAAGTCAAAGTTAAAAAACTCCTTTGACCACACCACTAAAGCTCATCTAAAAATTAATGGCTAGAAAAACTCCAAATGTTTCCTGATAAAAATTAGAATAAAAGAACTGAATTTATGTTTCTTGTCTCTCATTGCTTTTAAATCATAGAAAATATTTCTCACCACCTCAATGTACCCAAATCCAAATGAGGGAAACTCCAAGAGATGTAGAAGCAAAGAAGAGCTGAGTAGAGGGAACTGAGGAAGGTGAGAAAGGATTCCGTATTCACAGTTGTGAAGAGTGACATACAGGAGTAGCAGTGGCTGCTTTTTAAAATAAATTATTCATACAAATGAGTAATGGCTTTGAAAAGAGTTACCTTACAGGGTGACTTATATGAAAACAGAAGCTGTTTAAATCTCAGCTTTGGAGTTGCCTAGGCCTCTAAGACATGTGATGCCTCTGAAAATCCAGCCCATTGGTTTGACAGTCACAATCCAGTTAAGACCCCATGCAGATTTAGCCGGCTCATCCATTACCTTATTAACCCACTTTGACCCTGAGCCACTGCTGTCTTTTCTGAAGACAGAAAATGTGTTCACCAGTGATGAAGAATATCAACAGCAAGAGAGTTTGAAAGGGGAAATCATAGCCTCAGAGATCATCCCCAAATGGCCATTTCAAGACGGTTGAAGCACAGTGTCATTGGGGCTGGTTGACAGCAGCCCAAGACAACTTCCATAAAGAACTTTCTTGTGAATTTCAAAAGGCTGCTCCATGCTGTAGTGTCAGCCCAGCCTTGCAGTCATCTCGTCAGGACTGAGTTCTCAGCCTGTTCTTTCACCACCATCAGCCTTGTTCTATAGGTTTCATCTCTTTCTCACACTCAAGATCAAATTCTGAGTTTTCCCAGAAATGCTGCCCATACTCAACTCATTGCAGGTGTTGCTTAGAAGTTTGTTACAGACTGAATGTTAGTGTCCTGCCAAAACTCATATGCTGAAACCCAAACCTCCAAGCAAAGCTATGAAGAGAGGTAAGTTGGATCACAACAGAGGAGCGCTCATGAATGAGATAAAAGCCCTCCCGAGAAAGACCTCAGAGAGCTCTCCCACTCTTTCTACCACAGGAAACAAGAAGTTTGTAAGTAAAGAAGTCTACAAAATAAACACCCAAAGAGGGGCTTCACCAGCACCTAACCATACTCTGTGACCTTAAACTTCTGGCCTCCAGGTCTGTAACAAATAAATTTCTATTGTGTAAAGCTATCCATACCATGATATCTTTGTCTCAACCACCCAAACAGACTTGACAATATTCCTTTAGGATATTCTCTTTCTTTGAGCTATTTCATATTATTTCCCTATCTTGGCCCTCAACTTTGTGTCATTTATCTTTTTGTACATTGTCTACTATCTTCTTTCCCACCTAAAACTGTGAGATATTGAAGGCAAAGAGCTCCCTTGGGCTCTCATTTACCCTCACTATCCAACAGTGTGCCTGGTATGTGATAGGCACCAATCAGTAGTTATGAATTCATCAATTAGAAGGTAATCATTTTCCTGCCATATTTTATCTAATATGTCCCCTGAAATTTTTTGGCTACATAATAAGTAAAAGTAAAATGCATAGCCCATTAGATGCATTTTTAACTTTGCATAAACATCAAACTCCTCATCCTTGGTTTTGGTCCACAGATAATTTTTGGACACTTCATGGCAGCAACTTATCTAGGTTTGCAGGTACTGGTGCATGAGAATGGAGAAAACATTTATAGTGTGTGTGTGTGAGAGAGAGAGAGAGAAAGAGGACACTGGTTGGTTATCGCTACTAATAACAAATAAAAGTAAGATTTTTATAATGGCAGACGGTAGAGAAAAGAATTAAAGCTCCGAAGATTTGAAATTTGAACAGATCAATGTCTGAAGACAATAGAACAACAAATCATGTAACACCAAGAGAGTTCTGGGGAGGTTCAAAGACATAAAACTCCATGCAGCTAGGAACAGAGGTCTTTGGCATTTCAGGGGTTTTCCTGAGCCTGATGTTCCTTCCTGGATCCTTCAAAGTGGCTTTATATTCCCCAATTTTTACTTATATTTAAATATTAATCACATCATAGCACAAAAGTTTGATGAAGACTGACTTCATTGAAACAAAAATATTGCAATTACCAATACAAATCTCATAGTATAAAACACAGTTTCTGATCAACAGTGAGAAATCAATAAGTATTGAGTGCTGAATACATTTTCAACCAGGTCATATCTTATACCAATCAGACTCATCAGATGGTGCCAGTGTAGATATACGTGTCTTTTAATGTAAACACCTGGAAAACTGCTTTTGAAACAAAAACTTGAATGTCTAATAAAACATCAGGTAAAGCTGGCCCCATTAGCTCCAAGAGCACTTCCTTCTGAATCAGGAAAGACTCACCTAATATAGCTTTGAAATTGGGTCATCATTTGCCACATTTCAAGAAAAGAAAGGCAGCTTGTGTGAGAAGAGATAGAGCAGGTTCCCGGGGGGGGGGGGGAGAGATTTTCAATTAGCTTACCTAGTGCCAGTTTAACCCTGGAGTTGTTAACATGAGCAAAGAGAAAAGTTCAGGTCATCTACATGGTCAAGCCCAAAAGATACCACCACAGTCTCCACCAGCAAGGATGGAGTAGAGATGAAATGCTCCTGCTATCTTTGGGGGGAGCAACTTCTTCTAAGACTTAGTTCATTGATGAGAAGCTTTCTTTCTTTTTAAAGTTCATCTTCCTTACCTGCCCTTAAACTACAGAAGTCCCAAACAAGAGAAATGTAGCAGTCTTTCCCCAAAAACATTTGTCCAGAAGGCAGGAGATAGGGCAACCACTGAAGACTGATGTCAATTCCATTGATAAGCTTGCTGGTAGCAAAGTATTTTAAGAAAGTTTGTTCCAGGGGCCGGGGATTTAGCTCAGTGGTTCCAGCACCTGTCTTGAAAGCGCAAGGGCCCGGGTTCAATCCCCGGTAACCACATACAATCCTGGGTGTGGAGACTCACGCCCACCAGCAATCAGTACCACATATCACAGTGCCAGGCGTGGTGGCTCACGCCTATGATCCCAGCACTAGAGAGGCAGAGGCAAAAGGATTGTTGTGATGTGAGTTTGAGACTGAGCTCAGGGCCAGCCTGAACTACAAAGCAAGACCCTGTCTCAACCCCCCCCAAAAAAAGAAAATTTGTTCCAGTCCAGCATAATCTGTTATAATTTTTGTTCATGAGAATATCATTTGTTAATACTCTATTCTGAGTATCTCCTAAAGTTACATATTTGTTTATAGACACAAAGTTCTGTCCTCAAGGAGTGAATATTATGAGATAACCAAGAAATCACCTTTCAACCATTAGGCAAAGAACACCAAAACTTAGATTTCAAATTCAGGAGTTGGATTTCAAATGCTAATATTTTATAGTTGAAAACCAAGACCTTAGGCAGTTATGAGCTCCAATAATTTGCTAGATTTTTTTCATTTGCAGATCTTTGCCCCTAACCCCTTGAGTCCTTTTCTCTCTGAATGCTAATGATGTTAAATATCCCTTTTGAAAGAAAAGGAGCAATATGTTAAGAAACAAGTAGTTTCCCCAAATTTTTTTGAAGAAATGATCTCTGGAGTGTCTCTCTGACCCAGCACTCCCAGACAGCAGAGCTCCTTCCCCTCAACTTGACTATAAGGCGTGAAGAGCAAGGGCGGTCCTTCCCATCAGTTCCCAGGATTTCACATCTGACTCATTATTAGTAGTCAATACTCATTATCTGAATAAATGAATTAGTCCTCTTAGTATAAATGCAGGGTGGTTAATATTTAGAATCACTGACATAACTCTTCCTTGTCATCTCTGACTACTAAGATAACTTGGTCAAGTTATTTTAGCACAGTTGTGCCTTGCCAGTCTGTTAGCTTGTTACCACTGTTCTGCCCATAGAGACCATTCGCATTTGCGTTTCTACCAGTCTTCTTGAAGCCAGGCATACAATTGAAAAATAATTTGCACTAAGGATCATAAAAAATTTATGATATTTGAGTTGGCTGTTATACTGTTAAGAAATCAATTCTTAGGAAGTAACCTTTGCTATGCTTTGGATTTAAAATTTCTCCCTAAACATTCATGTATTTGGAGGTGGGGATTTTGGAAGATGATTGGATTGTGAAGTTTGTATCTTCACCAGTGCTTTAATCCATTGATAAACAGATCTGTAATGATGACATTCTCCAGAGATAATGAAAATGTAAGACATAGGGGTAGTGAAGGGAATGGCTCATGGGGTTCCTCCTTGTGGTCTAGATCTTGTCCCTGGCCTTTCCCTTTCTCTCTTTCTGTTTTCTGGATGCCATACAGGGAGCTGTTCTACTCCAATATTTTCTTGCCACCATGATGTTCCACCTCACCATATAGCCAAGTGGGCAAGGAGTAACCCCACTAAAACTGTAAGAAAAAATAAATGTTCTTCCTCTGAGTTGATTTTCTTAGGTATTTTTTCACAGCAATAAAAAGCTGACTAACACAACCCCTCTCCCCACAATGATTTGTAAGTGTGGCCTTATGTTCATAGCAGTATAATTTATAAAAGAAAAACATTACATTAATCATTACTTACGAGTAAATAATAAAGTCATTATACTACAAATGTGTGTGTGTACAAATGTAAAAAGTGTATGGTACATACTGTGTCCAAGCCCAGTTGTAGGAACCTGGTAGATGCTGGTTACCAAACAAAGGTCTGTAACATCTTGGAGTTTACACAGTTAAAAACTATCTGTGGTTCTTCTACAGAATGGAGTATTACTCTGTCATAAAAAATGATAAGTTTGAATCATTTCTACTTAAATGGACATACCTTGAGGCTATCTTCATAAGTGAAATAAATAGGGCACAGATAGGTACATATCACATCTTTTCTCTGGTATGAGAAAATAAAGATGTAAATGAGTCCTAGCATTGTATGTTATATATTGTGAAATAGAAAATGCTCAATGTAAAATAGGGTGAAGGGGAAAAATGTTTTAAAAAAAAAAAAAACACTATGTTCCTGGGCCGAGGATATATTTCAGTGGTTCCAGCACCTGCCACAAAAGTGCAAGGTCCTGAGTACAATTTTTAATACCAAAAAAAATTTGTTCTTGCCAGATGTGGTTATACATACCTATAATCCCAGTGCTCTGGGAGATTGAGACCACAGGATCTCAAGTTCAAGCCCAGCCTGAGTAACTTAGTGACATCCTATCCCCAAATCTAAAAGGGGCTAGGGAGTTGTAACTCAATGAGAAGGTCCTATGTTCAATACCAAGAACTAAAAAAAATTATATCCTGAAGAGTTTTCAGCTACATAAAGAAATGCTCAGCATATGTAAAGTAAAACAGTGAGATATGTAATTTTATATCTAGCATGACATTTATATATCTACCTATCAACAGAAAATTATTAAAAGATGTCAAAACCTTAGCACAAGTTGTTTCTGAATGTTGAAATTCAGTTGTTTTCTCTTTATGCTTCTGTGTATTTCAGTAATTTGAAAAATCACTTTTGATAAGCAACTTCTAGAATCAAACAATCAATCAGGTAGGACAGTGAGTGACGCATCTACTGAACAAGAACCTGGAACTCCTGTTCTAAATCCTCCTAGTCTGTGTCCCTTGCAAACATTACCATTTTCATAAAGTGTAAGTTTCCCAGTATACAAAGTCTTTCTTAGCATTCTTTCATCGAGTAGCCAAGAATAGCACACAGTAACCTCCCAGGAACAGTTGCTGCTCAGGGTTAAACACATTTCAGACAGAAAAGTTAATGATGAGTAAATACAAACTGTTTTTGAGATACTGCATATTCTAATATACTTGCAATCATTCATATAATCCCCGTGTTACAAAAAGACTGAGCATTTGTGAACATCACACACACAGAAACACATACACTGCAACAGAAAAAAAAATAATAAGAGTACAGTAGCCACTACTGTAGGTGGAAATAGGCCCAGTGGTATATAATCTACTATTATTAATACAAGTGACTTTTAAAACTTTTAAGCTAAATTTTCTTTAATTATTATCTCTTTTTAAGATGTTAACCAAATAAATAATTAAATACCAGAAAAAAATCTTTTTTGAGAATGCATGTTCTGATTTTATTTTAGAATTCAAGGTCATATATATATATTCATGAAATACCCTGAATAAATCTTAACAGTTTTAATTCCAAGTAGCTTACTGAATGTGTGTGTATAATATATATACACAGATTTAATTTGAAAATGAAACTACTGAGCAGCAAGCAGGTGCCTTGAAGGCATAATAAGTTTAGTGAAAGTGAGTAATGGGAACTAGAATCTAACAATCAGAAGTTAATAGCATCGTGGCTGTGCTTAACAGGTTTGGGTAAGGTAGAATTCTAGATAGTGGAAGAACAAGGTGTTGGGTGTTTTTGCTGAACAATGTAGGGCAGATCAATCAATATATTTAAAGAAGAGAAGACATTTTAAGTACGTGATTGATATGCAAAGAAAAATAAGTTCAAGACTATTCATCTAACTAAAAGATTAGCTTTCAGGGCAAGACTCATGACTACGAAAAAGGAAAAAACGGCAGTCTACAACTTACTTCAGTGGTTACAACTGCTCTAAAAGATGTGCAGTCAGTAGTTACGACTTACTGCGTTGCTTTCAAGTAGGGGACGTGCAGAAAGAGTTCATCGGTGCAAGACAGGGAGACTATTCAAATCTCATTCAGCCTTGAAGACTAACACATTTGCTGACCTATGGAAAAGCCAGGTTTAGCAAAACGTTGTGGGGTCAGAGGGGCTACAGAACAGATGTCACAGAGCCTCATCTTAGAGGAGACAGCTGGTAGGAAGGAAGCTTCCCCCACCCCCGGAAGTATGTATAGATTCCATTCCCTAAATAGCTTGACCCCAGACCATCCAAGGAACACTGCACAAAGAGAGGAGATGAAGACTTAGATTATGATTTTCCTGCTGCTATCTTGTCAAATACACATTTTCCTATGGACAAGGGCAATTGTTTTGTTTCGTTTGTTTCTGGACATGACAGCAATACATAGGAATATATGTTTACTGTGGAAAATAGACGCATGACAACACAAAAATGGAAACTAATACCACCTATAATCTCAGACATGCTAAACTTTAACATTTTGACATATATATCTGTCTTTTTTTTGTTGTGACATAACTCATAACATTGGGGATCATTTTGAACACTGTCTTATAACATGTTTTTTCAATTTAAAATTGCACAATCATTTGGCAAGGACTTTAAATAATCTTTTAAAATGATTTGCAGTGGTTGCACGGAAAGCTATCACATGATGACCTCTACGGTAACAATTATAATACTCATGGTTCAACTGATGCTGACCTAAACATAATTTCAGGAAATATATTCTGATGTACAGACTTTTTAAAAATCCCAGTGTTGTTTTTCTTCTAGATAACTTTAGAGATAAAATCGGATGAATGGCTATGTAAATTTTCCAGGTATTTGAAAGCTGATCTAACACTGTCCTCCAGAAAAATCTACTGACTTATACTTTCCCAGAAGTGCAAGGGACTGTCCATTCTCTCTACACCTCTGCAAACAGATTCAGTTGAGTTGATACCGAAATATGACTGTCATAGTATAGTCTTAATTGTAACTTTTAAAATTACCAGTGAGAGTCCCCTGACATTCATTCATGTTTTGTGCTTCACTTGCAAAAACTAAACCCAAGTGGAATTTTCTACTGCACACAGCCTTTGGCACAGAATCAGAGAGAGCACACACATTTATGTCCACTCCTTTGTTTCTCCTGAA
>PVIR01003427.1:0-77802 GCA_004026965.1 Petromus typicus
GTGGGCTACCAGGTTTTCAGATACAGCCACCAGGGCAGCAGCCCCTGTGCTACTATGCCAGCCTCTGTACAGTGCCACTTGTCCAGGCCTCTAGAATCCAAACCTGACTCCACCTCCCCCCATTGCCATGGCTGAAAGACCCATGGGAAAGGAAAGGCAAGCAAAGAGAAGAGTCTGGCCCGGGAGAAGCCTCGCTGCTTTCTGCTTCCCACAACCACAGTGGACTTGTCCCACAGCTGCCGGTGGTCCAGTTGGTATTGGGTCCTGGTACCCATGTTCTGGCCTCCTCTTACATGGCCACGTTTAGGAGCAGAGTCTGAGGTATGCCCCTATCCTGCCTTGAAGACCCCTGTCTTCCCCCATCAGCGGCTCTCAGTGGGTTTCCTGAAGCTCTAGACCAGAGATGTAACTGACAGTACTGCTTCTTGCAGCATCCAGCAACTTCTGTTTTGTGTACCAACCACTGAGTAGCCATTAAAAGCCAGGGCACAGTAAGTGAAAGGATAGGCTATGTGCCCTGGGTGCCCAGCTGCTCACATCAGGCCGTCACACCGGACCTGCCACCTCTGTTCTTTCCATGATGGCTTTTCTGTGGCACTTGTTCCTTATCACAGCAGCTGCCAGAAACTCTGTTGTGCTGTGGCCAGATAGGAAATGCTCAGAGGCATGCGGCCTGCCGTGGTCTAGAAACCAAGCTCCCCAAGTTAGCAGCTTGAGCCAGAAGGACTGTGTGTCAGGGTTCCTTATCTGTCACTGCAGCAGGGCCACCACTCCGGGAGGCTCCCTGTAGTGTCCCACAGGCACAGCCTGGGAGCCGTATGTTCATGGAGCTCCTCTACCCTGTCTGCCTGTCCAGCAGCATGCCTGGCACCATGGCAAATGCCTGTGATTGGCCAGATCCCCCAGAGACCCCTCAGAGCCAGATGCTCAGATCACACCCATGGGGCCTGTGGAGCTGACATTCCCTAACCCATCACTTTAGATAGAGTAGTCATACCTACCCAGGCTGCCTGCATGGTCTTGTGAGCCCACAACAAACATCAAACAGCATCCTAGCCCCGGGACTGGAAAACAGGATATCAGAGTTCCCATCTGGTATGTTCTGGTGCTAGATGGCAAGTCCTGACTGTGTAGCACAAGAAAGACCTCCCTCCTATCCCTGCAGGGGTCACTCATGGGAGCAGGGAGCTGGGCCTGGCTTAGCATTGCTCTTCACCTGCCAGTGGATGGAAGGACACGTGGGCAGGGTTGGGGGATGGGAGCAACTCAGTGGGAGGCACCACAGAGAAGGTTCCAGGGCAAAGCTCAAGGGTCCTTCCAGGGACAGAATGTGACAGCTCTGAGTTCAGAAATAGGTCCCCTAGGGAGGCTGGCGATTCTTGATTGTCCAGGCCCTGTCTCCAAGCCATCTGCCATGTTCTAGAAACCCTGCTCAGATCCCTCAGACAGCCTGTCCTGAAGGGGCTTCCCTCTCACAAATACATGGGCTGGGATAGCCCTGTGCCTTCTGAACACCCCGCCATCAATCTTGTTTTATAGCTCAGGGGAAAGCCAGAGGCAGCATCCAGCTAAGCGGTGTTGCCAATATTTCCAGTTTATGATCATCTGTTCTCACCACCTAATGGGTTTTAATGAACTCATTTTTGCATTTTATTTAAACAAATACATATACCTACAAGCAGCCATCTCCTGTTTATTGTGGAACTTGACCTTTGGAACTCCGATTTTTCCCAGTTGGAGTTTTCTGGCCTGTTCCCAACTGTTGCTTGGGCCACGGGTGCCCATGCTGCCATAGCCTCCACCCTTCGCCACACTGTGCCCCTCAATGAGCCCAGCTGGTGCTCCTTTCCACTCTGCCCCAACTATGAAGCAAGCACACCTGTGTCCCAGAACTGCAGAGGACACCAGCAGCCCAGTCTGAGAAGCACTGAGGAAGACAAGGTCCTGCTGCGCGAGATAGGGTGGCTTTGTCACTAGTGGATGTCACCTGTCACCTCTCCATGACACAGACCCTCCGGGAAACTCTTGCCACTTGATGATCTAGCACTCCCAAATGAGTGTGGACCTCCCTGGACCACCCTGGCAGCACTGCACCACTGTACTCTGTGCTGGAAGTATTTTATCAAGTCCAACAGAAAGAAACTGCCTTTGCAGGCAAACCCATCCCCTAGAGCAGTTTCAGGC
Source organism: Petromus typicus (assembly GCA_004026965.1). NCBI lineage: Eukaryota > Metazoa > Chordata > Mammalia > Rodentia > Petromuridae > Petromus > Petromus typicus. The sequence continues at coordinate 2,185 of PVIR01003427.1, forward strand.
ACTGCTGGTGGGCACCACCTTCTTCCCAGTGTGTCCTGCCCAGGTGTGGTCACTGCATAAGGCAGCTTGTGGAGCCCATATGCCTACTGGCTTGGCCTTGTATGGTCGGAGGGTGAAGGATGGAGCTCAGTGGTGAAGCCGCCTGCCCAGCAAGTGCAGGTCAACCCCGAGTTCCACAAAGAAGAAAAAGCAGCACTTTAAGGTTGGAGAGCTGACAGAAACAATGCTTCATCAACCTGCACCCACAGCAGGCACCGCCATCCTTCTCATTTGAGGCCAGAATGAGAGGGGAGAGCTGAGCAAGGGCAGCCGCACCCCACCCACCCGAGTAAATTTCCCGTCGCTCCCATTGTGCATTTCGGTGTCTTCCCCACTTCCTCTGTAAACTCTGATTTATGAGGGCCAGCATGCAGACGGACAGTCTGTGATTGGATGTGCCGTTCTCTTGTAGAGAATTTACTTCAGATCAACAGAAAATTATTTCAGAAGCTCCCGTGGTCGTTAGTCTCAGTTAGGCGGCTGTTCAGGGAAGGTAGGATGCCAGGCTGAAGGTACGCGGCCCTGCTCCAGTGCCCTCCACCCTCCCCTCGCACACCAGAGCTGCATGGCAGTTGCTGGCCAGAGTCCTGGAGTCGGCTGCACAGTCCCCAGGTAATGTGAGGGTGGACAGCGTTCTCCTGCCCACCGTCTTGTCTCTGCACTCGGGAGCACCACGTGCCATCCTTTACCTAGAGTCCAGGCCAGAGTGTTCTCTGCTGTGGCTGCCTGTACCATCCTGCGTAGGTTCCAGCCTGTCCCTTTTTCCATTTGGTTTGGGTTTGTGCCCATAACAGTCCAAGCCTGCTACGTGGTCAGTGTTGGTCCTGATGAATGCCAGTGCGCCACGCTTACTGAACATGGTAGAAAGCCTGCTTGTGCTTCCAGCAGATGTGATCGATGCAATTTTGTGTTTAATAAGTTGTCATTAAAGACAGCTTTTAAGCCAAATTTCCTGGTAGGAAAGGTGGTAGCACTGAACATGGCCTCCTCTTCCTGCCATTCAGCGTGAGTCCTGCACACAGCTTTATCAGGCATAATCCAAGCTCAGGGGTGGCTATCGGATCTGAGTGGGCCTGGGAAGCTGGCAGATAGGCTCCATGGGAGGCAGGGTACGTGGCACCATAGAACGGGCCTGGAGCAACCAGGCCCTGGTTCAGCCTTTGCAATGAGGGTGACAGTGTCCAGGTGGCAGAAATGCTCTGTGTGGATTGCATGTGAGGTACTGGGCATGTGAGGGACTCACAACTCTCCTTGGACCTTGGAACAGTGGACAGGGTGTTTGACGTTGATAGAACTCACTGCCCTGAAGGATTTTGTTCTATTCATTGTGCCGTTATTTCCAAACCCATATTAGCCGAAAGGAAGAAGCTGATGAGGAACATGAGGCCCGTAGAGCTGGTCTGTGGAGGATGAAGAGGCTGGACGTAGACAAGGACAGAGTCTAGGGTGGAGAGGGCAGAGCCAGGGGTCAGCCTTGTACCCTCCTATGCAGGTACGAGCCTGCTCCATTGTCCTTTGACCGGGCAGCTCTGCGTGCCTTCCGCCCCTTGCTGTTCACAGCTGCCCTCCTCCAGTCTGGACTCCTGTGTCAGCTCGCCAAGGTCTCCGCAGTGTGTGATGATGGTGGGCACCATGAGCAGAGAGGGAGCAGATTCTAACATGAATTGCTTTCTCACAATATTCAAGTCCCGAGATGCTTCCCTTAAATTCTTGTTCACCTGCAAGTGCAACTTCCTAGCTTTATTTATTGCTTTCATCAGAATGGAAAGGAGCTAAGCTGTGCCCAGTGCTGCAGCATCGGCCGAGTATCGACCGAGAGGGAGGGAAGCACGTGTTCTCCGTGTTTCCCTGCACAGGGCCCACGAGACCCCTCCATCACCGCTTCACTCTCTAGAAGATACCTTGAGTGGCCTCTAACCATGTCAGGTCCTGCTGAGGGGTCAGCTCAGATGCTCGTCGAGTATTTTATTTTCCAAAGCCCAAATCACGATGGAACCTGAGGTTGAATAAATAAATCTGAGGTTGTGATTATGAGGCCCCACTGGGATGAATAGAGTCCTGGGGGAAATTAAATTTTGCTAGGAAAACAGAATATTCAAAGAGGGGAGGGGCAAGGCCAGGTGTAGAACCCAGGCTTTCAGGTGAAAAGATACTTTTCTGGGCAAGGCCCTTGGAAAAGTGCAAGAATCATGTCAGTCACTTCATAAAGGGAAAAGCACAAGTGTCCTTCACACTAGCTGTGGCCCAAGAGCAGGCCACTGATTTATGGAAATACAGGTGACATGCTTCCCTAACTTTTTTTTTTTTTTTTTTTTGAGACAGGGTCTTGCTTTGCTTTGTAGTTCAGGCTGGCCCCGAGCTTAGCCTCCAACTCACATCACAGCAATCCTCCTGCTTCTGCCTCCCAAGTGCTGGGATTACAGGCGTGAGCCACCACGCCCGGCACTGTGGTTTGTGGTACTGATTGCTGCTGGGCGTGAGTCTCCATGCCCAATATGGTATGTGGTTACCGGGGATCAAACCTGGGTCCCTGCACTTGCAAGACAGGCGCCAGAAGCACTGAGCTAAATCTCCAGCCCCACGCTTCCCTAACTTAAGGAGCAGAGACTAGCAGAGCACAGAGGGCCAGCAGGTTTTCTCTGGTCCAGGTACTAGTACTGAGGTCACCAAATATCACAAAGGTCCTGTCCTGAGAGGCTCCCATGTCTCACCACAGAGAACGAGAAAGGGCACGGTGAGCCCCCTGTGGAGCACAGAGGAGGGAACTCTGACTCAGCGTACCCTGCCAAGACCCTAGCCCACCTCCTCAAGTCTGCTGCCATGACTGCACAGCACCCAGCCCACCCCTTAGCCAGGCGGAGGCCCCAACTCACCCGTGTGTCCTTTCAGGTTACCGGATCTCCTGGGAGGTATACGGGAAGAATGACTCCCGGCTGACACACACCCTCAACAGTACAACCCACGAATACAAGATACGAGGCCTGTCGTCCCTCACCACCTACACCATCGAGGTGGCTGCCATGACGGCTGCTGGCGTGGGCTTAGCCACCTCATCCACCATCTCTTCCGGAGTGCCCCCAGGTCAGTAACATCGTGCATGTTCCTCTTGCTCTTGCCTTTCCACTAGAGCTCCCTGGCATTTGTCGTCAATGGCATTTCTATGCAGGAGCTACCTAGGACCTGGGACAGAGCAGGGTGTCAGCCTGTGGTGTGTGGAGACTCGCCTTCTCCCTCACTTTCCAGCACATCTGGCACGGCTTGGCACCTCTCCTGTGAGTGTGTGGCTGGAGGGAAAGGAGAAACTTAGACTCCACAAGGCCCAGTGTGGCTGGGGGCTCCTGACCACCAGGGGCCACCAGCCAGTGACCATATGGAAGGTAGAAGTCTTTGAGAGAGGGATGTAGGAAATAACCAGGTTACAATTAAAAATAGGAAGCACAGAGATTTACTCACCCATCAGCCCAGTAAGAACTGGGGTTTGTAATAGAAGCTGGAAGTAGAGGAGGAGGAAGAAATGGCGGAGGAGGGAAGGCTGTGCCCTGAGCCGGAGGTCTGTGCCCAAGCCACCCCACCCTGCTCCTCCCTGCCGCTGTCCCCTACACCGGTCATCAGGTCCCTAAATGTCTGTGCACCCATTTCACCCTCAGAAAATTGCTACCTGACTCATTCATCTCCGATTTTCAAGATGATGATAATGAAAGTGTGTTTTCAGAGAGTTCCCAAATGCACACAAATGTGACAAAGTACCGTGGGGCGGTCAGTTCAACTCTAATTATAGCCGTGAGTCTTCTGCCATTTAAAAGATGTCAGTTTACCATATTCAGGTCTCTGGAAAAAGTCAGACTGCCTCATTCGTAAGAGCTGTGAAGACCTCTGTGAAGGCAGCACCTGTCTCTGTACTCCCACTTCCAGCCAGTCGTCCTAACTGCTTATTTTCCTGGAAAGATGGGCATGATCTCAAGACAGTGCAGAACAAACAAGAAGTGTGCAGTGAAAAGAACCCCACAGAAGCCCCATATCCCCGACTCTCACCTCTTGCTATGAGGCCCCTATAAATGTGACGCTCAGCCTTGGGTAACGGGGGCTCTGCCTAGGCACTGTCTTCCATGGTGTGTGCTGGAGGGGGCCATGAACCTAGGCCACTCTGCCAGCAGCAGGTGCCTTGGCTAAGTTGTTCCATCTCCCAGTAGATGGTGGTCACTGTCCTCCCAGAAGCAGCGGCCCTCCTACCACATACACCACATTTGTGGGCGGTCAGGACACAGGAAGCTGGGCCCACCGGAAGGTCTGATGCATGGAGCTGGGTGACGCTCTGCATACCCCCTCGGGTCCCACTGGGACAGGGTGTTGTGCTGGAGAGCCATGAGCTAAGGCAGTTCAGCATCATTTTAAGTCTTCAGCTTACAGAGAGATTCCTTTTTCCACCATTTATGTTACGTAATAGTCAGTTCCCATAACACACTTAAAGTATTTAAAGCTTCTTCCCAAAGCACATATTTGAAATAGCATTAGTACTTTCACAACAGCAATGACGCCAAGGGCATACTGTCTAATTTGTTAAAAGGGGCTGGGTACACTGACAGTGGCAAGGTTGGAAGTGCATCTTGTGCGAGTTCCCAGGTTCTTCCTAGGATAGCTTGGACACTGTCCATCCGAGCCAGGCAAGGGCTTTCCTGCCTCCAGAAGGCTGTGCACCAAGAATTAGTGCAGTCCATGGAAGGGAGTGGAGTCAGGGGAAATGAAGACCCAGCAGCATCGGATAAGCCTTTGGTAGCCCAGATGAAGAGACGGGGGGCTGCTGGTCCCCATGGATGGGACAGGTCACCAGTGCCGGAGAGTGGTTTTAGACAGGCCTGAGTATTCTGAGTACGGGGAGGAAAAACCTGCTGCGTCACCGATCTGTTCTGGAGAACTGTGTTCTGTCTGCCATGCTTGAGATTTACATCCATTAGTGAGCGAAGAGCCATTTTAAAAGCCCAGAGAGCTGAGAAATACAAAGAAGAGAGTCACTTGTCCTCCAGTTTAAACATTTTCTGCTTCAAATTCATTATATTAGATGTGAAAGGACCCTTAAGATCCTAGAGCCTCCTCCTGTGCCAGTACTGAATTGATCGCCAAAGTGGTTTCATTGTCCCTGGGCAAGACCTGCCTTTAAACTTCTCCCCCACAATGCAAGTTAGAAAGTCACTCCTCAGATACACTGCAAGCAGAAGCAGCCTTTCTGCATTTCCTCCTATTCTCTTTCTCCTGAGTATTTCTCATTTCATAAGATTATAAACTCTCACAATCGATACCCATGCTGCACTTCTAACAGGGATGGGTCTTTGGGGGAGAAGCCCCCCCACCGCAAGGATCTCTGTTTGTGAGTAGGTTGAGATCATAGGAAATCTCAGTTGATGGGGCCCACCTTCCACCTCATCTTGTTGCCAGAGCAACTGATTACAGGCAGAACAGGAAGAGTTCTGCACTGTCACCTGCATTTGGTTGTCTTGGAAACCAGACCCAAGAACCCTAAGGCTCAAGACCCGAACTCTTGCCTTGTCATGCTGCCTGGAAACATTGCCTTCTCCATCCCAACTTCCAAGGCATCATGGGAACAATGATAGGAAAATTCCACACTCTCGGTGTCATTTCAGCAGTCTCAAGAATCTGACATTAATTCATCCAACAAGGACCTATTAATTACCTTCTGTGTTAAGAGACAAACCAGGCATGTGTCCCCTGATGCCACATTAGATCGTGGAGCCTGACATGAACTACTAAAGGAAAAGTCATGCATGCTGACATCCAGGGGAAACCCTGCTGCTTACCACCTCCACAAGTTTAAAACAAATCCTTTTTGAGGATGGAATGTTGAAACTATTTCCCTGCTGATAAGTTTCTTCCCTCCATAATTTGTGACAGAGTTTAATTCTCTACCTGTCCCCCTCATGCTTCTTTAGACCTTCCTGGTGCCCCGTCCAACCTGGTCATTTCCAACATCAGCCCTCGTTCCGCCACACTTCAGTTCCGACCGGGCTACAATGGGAAGACATCCATCTCCAGGTGGATTGTGGAGGGGCAGGTATGTGACTTATAAAGCTGGACCTGGGTTCTCCCAAGGGTACTTGAAGACTGTCCTTGAGGGGCAGGGGAGTGACGCTTTGCAGAATGATTTAGCAGCAGCTGGCATAGACCTGGGCATCGCTGGGGGTGGGGTTGTATTTATAGAAGAAATAGGCAGGTCAGTGTGATGAGGGAAAACAAGATGTTGGGCCAGGGTTCTGTTAGATGATTGGAAAAGTGAGAATAAGGGTTAAAATTCAAATAGTGTCTCAAAATAGGAAGTCAGAATTTGAAAGCATTTCTTAACAATTCTAGATCCAGCTAGCCACCAAATATATGAATGGGAATAATTGTGTGATACCTCTTTTCTCTCATAAAATATGCATTCATTTAGCAACATTTCTAGGCTATTTTCTGTCTCCAGGTACTGTTTTAGGTGTGGAGGGGTAGCACTAACCAAAGCCTAACAAAATTTCTGTTGTAGAGCAGAAAGGTTCTGTCTTAGGAAGAAGGAGCTGTGGGTTGTGTTCTGGGGTCAGCACAGAGGAAGTGACTAGAGAGCATGGGCTCACCACACAGGACCCCAGAAGGACCACAGGAAAGATTATGGCCGCAGCGCCCAGGGCCATGGCATGCATGGGCGGGCTTGCGATCTGTGAACGATCACACACTGTCTGCTAGTTTCATGCTCCTATAAAAACAAGAGAAAAAGACTAAGAGCCAGAGTAGGAGGGAGAGTAATAAAGTCTCAAACCAGTCATTGTCTGTAGGAAAATCCTGTTTACTTTTGTGACTATACTTGTACCAGATTGTGAGACAGTTCACTTCTGGAAATTGGCCGTAAGTGAGGGAACAAATCTTAGATGTGTCTTCAGAGGTTTCATTAAGCAAATGTTTCTGGAAATCTACATTGGCTCCTCCCAGCAGGAAGCACCTACATGAGACTGATCCGTAAATGGGGCTGAAACAATGATCTATTTAAGGGGAATGACAGTGTCTCAACCTCGCAGCCAATCACGAAAATCAACCCCAGTGAATGAAAAGCAAAGCAAACTTGGAAACTCTTAGAAGGAAATGTAGGAAAATAATCCTGGCATCTTACAAAAACCAGTTCTAGCTCTTGAAAGTCTGGCAGCACGAGGAGCCAAGCCAGCGCTCTAAATACAGCAGAAGCACCTGCTGGGCCTGGTGGCTGAGGGCACCACTGTGGCCAGAAAACCATGCATGCCGTCCAGCCCCGCTCTCCACAGGCTCTAGAATCCGGTGCTCAGCCAGGCCAGCCTGCACAAACCCGGAAACCCTCCCTCCTTCCTGCCTCCTTCCCTCCTCTCCTCCCCCCTCTTTCCCTGCTGGCATCCTGGGTATTGTTATGAAGTAGGTTTTGATAAGTCCAGCGTTTCCCAGGTATCAGTAGTCAGTATTCTTTTTGAACTCAAACTCATCCGTTTAGCCTGGGAAACTCTTCACATTGTTCTGGCCTCTTCACATGAGGACACTTGTCTGTGGCGCTTTTGGATACAGCGGATGTCTTAGGCTTCGCGATGTCTCCCCACCCACACGCCTGTGTGGGCCTTGCTTTCATTTAGTGTCCAGAGGTATTCGAAGACCATGACCTGGCTGCGTGTTCCTATCAGCTTTGTATTGCTTCTAGATTTTTCCAGTGGGCAGAGAGCAGATAAAGTTTTTTGAAACACGAGTTCACACTGACATTTCCAATTCAAATTTAAGATTATTATCCTTTAATTCATATTTTAAGTATCGTTTCTTTTATGCTAAAATTGTGTATTTTAGAAATGCTAACATAATTACTTATTTTGTCGTATATTATATTAAGAGTTTCAAAATTGTAATTTCAGTAACATAACTAACAACAAGACAACTGAATGCAATTTAAGTATTTGTCCTTAAGATACATACTGAGTTCTAAGGCCACTTAACAGAATTCTTTTTGCCTATGCTATGTCACCAACTTTAGACAGAATTAAGTGCATTTATTTCATGTATTGTGGTGTTTTTGCCCTCAGGTTTAGCAGCTGCTTCCTTTAAAAATTGTTTTACCTTTAAAAAATTATGAGTACTTTTAAATTCATTTTCAAGTATGTAGCTCATTTACCCAATCCCAGAATCAAAACTATTTATTTAAAATCGATATTAAGGAAGTTTATGACCGTCTTTGTCCCCTTTATTCTGATGCCTCTCTCCCCTATGATATCTCATATATATTGTCTTCTGCTCTTTTTTTTTTTTTTTTGCAATGTAAGCAGACGTACACGTTGGCATTTCCCTTTCTTACACAGAGCACTCCCCTCAGGTGACAAAGGGCCCTTGAGCTCACTGAGCCTTTCTGTGTGCACGACTTCCTCATTCCTTCCCGGGTGCATAGGTCTCCCCAGGGTGCAGGGTGCCAGTCCTCCATGAGCTATGACTGAGTGAAGTGTGCATTTACTGTCCCTGCCACATGCCCAGGGACACAGCAGTCACGTCATCTCACAGTTCTGGGGTCAGAAGCCCGGCAGGGGTTTCATGGGTGGGTCAAGCCTTCGGGACAGTCCCTCTGGGAGCTCTAGGTCTTCAGCTCTCCCCGTCTCATCAGGATGCTGGCAGCAGTCAGATTCTTGTAGTTGTGGGACTGAGGTCCTGTTTCCATGCTGCCTGCCAGCGGAGCTGTTCCTGAAGGCTACCGCCATCTGTGTCCATGGTCCCGCTTCACCTTCAAAGCCAGCCACAGTGGGCTCCAACTCTCCTCCTCCTTCCCCTCTGTCTGCATCTCCTTCACTTTGATGGTTCATACAGTTGCTTTGGGCAGTCTCTCTATTTCAAGGCTCTTAATCTGAATTCTCTGCAGCCTCTGCTGCTGTGTGAGGTACCAGAGTCTGGCTCCAGGGGCTACATATGGTTGGGGGCCTTACTCTACTGAAGGGTAGTTTTCAGCCTTTTGCATGACTGTGTTGTATTTGTCTCCGTACCTTTGGGGAGACCCTAGGAGAGCAGTCAGTGGGTCAGCAGCAGCGGCACATGTCCACTTTCTGGACTTGGCCCAACCTTTTCTGCAGGTGGTAATATTTGATATTCTCGTCAGACATATACATATTTTTTTGCCATGCAACAAAAGAATTGAAGTCTAACTTATAAATTTTTTTCTTACATGCTTTCAGTTTTTTGAATCATAGATAGGAAGGCTTTTCTCACTTTCATATTATAAAGAAATTCACCCAATTTTCTGCTGCCACTTTTATGATTTCATTTTTGCACACAGAACTCCATCCACTTGGAACTTGTCCTTATATGTGGAGTGAGGTATGAATCTTTTTTATCATTTTGCAAATAGCTATGTAATTGTCCCAGTGCCCCATCCTAAGAAGTTCTCTCTCTCTCTCTCTCTCTCTCTCTTTCTCTCTCCCCCTCCCCCCCTCCTCTCCCTCCCTCCCTCCTTCTGATTTGTAACATTAAATTCTCATGTGCGCTTGGGTCTATTTCGGAACTTTCATCCTGTTCTATTGGTCTAGTTATTCATGCACTAATTCTACACTGTATAATAATAAAACTTTAAAATATGTTTTAATATCTAGTAATGTTTCCCCAAGCCCCCACCAGTGCCTTCACACACACGTACACACGCACATAGTTTGAGGCTTTTTCAGGCTTATCCTGGTTACTTGGGAAGGTGACCCTTTCTGTCCAGGTTTGTGACACGTCCTTCCATTCCTTCCCATGTACTACTGTCACCTACTCTCTCCTTGCCTGCAAAGTGCTGGAGTATCTATCCCTACTTTCTCCCAGTGCTCAGAAGGGAAAAACAGTGAAAGGTGATCAGTGTCCCACAAAATTGTCATACAAAGAGGTGCACCTGCCCCTCACCCCCTCCTTCCCAGCTCATATGTCTTGACTTCGTGGTGCACCTTGTCCTCAGCGTGAAAGGGGCGGCAGAACTATCGGTACAGTCACGTCGGGGTTAATTAGCACGTGTGTGTTTGAACTGCGCTTCTGCGTCCTTTGCTGGCCTGTGGGAACACATCTGACTTGTGAACGCTGTGCTTGTCTGACAAACTCCCGAACAGCCAGTGCTGTCACAGACACTCACGTGCAGCCCCCCAGCATTGTCTGGCTGCCCTCGCTCGCTCTTTTGCAGATGAGACCTGAGGGGTAGAGCTTCTTGGCCAGGTCACAGCGGGGCTCTCTCGTTCTCTCTTGTGGGATGTGGCTGGCATTGCAGGTTAGAAACTTTAGAAATGCTCTTATAGTTCTGCTATAATTTTTTATAAACAATTTGCAAACAGGTGTAGTGACGTAGCCTATAATCCCAGCAGGCTGCGGGCTGAAGCAAGATTTCAAGTTTGAGCCCAGCCTGAGGAATTTTGTGACTTAATAAAATCCTGTCTCAAAATAAAAAATAAAACAGGGCTGGGGATATAGCCCTGTTATATTATTTACTTACCTAAATTCATTCCCCAGTACTAAAACCACATATGCATGAATTCATATTGTCTATTTTTTTTAAAAATTAATTTGATTGGTACACTTTTGATATACATGACTACATTTATCGTAGGGAATTTATACCGGTACACGATAAATTTTTATTCTTTTTTCCCCATTCCCTTTCCCTCCTTTCAACCCTTTTTCTCACCCTTATTTACAACAGGTTTGTTTCCATTTTTTCCTCTCTGTTCTCTTTTTCTTTCCTTTTCTCTTCCTTCTTTGTTCCTTTGTTCCCCTTTCTTTTTGAATATTTTCTTCTTTCTTCACAATATGTATCATCCATTTTCGCACCTATTTAAGCTTTTGGTTTCTCACAGAAGAGAAACAGTATGATATTTAAACATGAGAGTGACCGTTCTGTTTCTTGCTTTGAAATATTTATATGCATTACCTCTCTTCGTTTCTTTGCCTGTCTCTGACTTCGTCTGTCTGTCTATCTTTGTGTGTGTGTCTTAGTTACTTTTTCTCATTGATGAGACAAAATACCCACTGCTGAAAGTTAAAGAAAAGGTTTATTTCATCTCCCAGTCCATAGCTGGCTGGTTCCCAGGCAGGGAGGGAGGCGTGGCAGATGGCATTGCAGGGGAGGAACAGGCCTTGGAGGGCAGCAGGCGCCACAGCAGTGAAGTTCTGAAGAAGCAAGCTACAAGAGAGAGCAGCAGCCCTCCCCTGCCCTTTAGATTCTATCCAAGCTTTCTTCCTATAGGACAGGTAGTACTCACACCACCCAGTGAGGACCTTCCCACTATCCACTTCCAAAATCATGCCAAGCCAATCAGTGGACTGATTTAGTAATCAGTCACCCTTGATCCCAGCAGCACACTTAATCCCAACATCACACTCTAGATCCAGCCACATCTGAAGAGCCCCACCTATGACCACACAAGGCTTTGTAGAAATGTCCAGATGCAAGCCATAACAATGTTTCTCTGTGGTCTCTTTTCACTTATTTATTTGGCAATCTTGTTGAAAATGCTACTATCTCTATATCATAGTGAATTGAGTTAGGGATAGAAGATGATCTTTTTATTACAAACTTTAAAGAAATTCTTTCAAGCTATTATCATCAAGTATGGCATTTACCTCATTCATGGTAGGTGTCTTTTTTTTTTTTTTTTTTTTTGAGAAAGGGTCTTCACTTTGTATTTCAGGCTGGCCCTGAGCTCAGCCTCAAACTCACATCACAGCAGTCCTCCTGCCTCTGCCTTCCGAGTGCGGGGATTACAGGCGTGAGCCACCACGCCCGGCACTGCGGTATGTGGTACTGATTGCTGCTGGGTGTGAGTCTCCACACCCAGTATTGTTTTGTGGTTACCGGGGTTGAACCCCAGGCCCTTGCGCTTGCAAGACAGGCACCGGAACCACTGAGCTAAATCCCCGGCCCCATGGTAGGTATCTTATTTATAGCTAGCCTGTAGAGAGTTAAAACATTTCTCATTCTGGTTTCCTAGGAGTTTATCTTTTAGTTTTTCTCTTTCTTTAAATCATAAATAGGTTAAATTTTGTCTAATTATTTTTTTACCTACTGAGTGTCCATATGTTTTTTTCTACTTTCATCTATAAGGTGATTATGTTGCTTTCCTAATACCACAGCACCTCAGTGCCCCTAAGAGAAGCACAGTGTGATCATAGTGTTTATTTTGTTTTGCTTTGTTTTAAGTTAAAGTGTTTTATCCATGCTCAGAAGTGAGCTTGGCTTTTTCTGGCAGTCAGCGTGCCTTGGGTTGTAGGATTAGCGAGTTACTTTCTCTCCAGTTTTCATAAACACAGCCTTGGATGCACTCATATCCCTCAGGCCTCAGGCAGTGGGAGAGGTGGGCTCCAGCTAACCTGCTGCCCTGGGCAGGGACCCCTGGCCCCGAGCAGCTGCTCAGCACTTCTGCAAACTGGCTGCTCATCCTGAACAGCAGGTTTAACACCCACCTCCGCCCCCAGTTCATCAGAAGCTCAGAGCCTATGTCTGCACACTGTTCTGTTTGCGTGACACGCCAGGGCACAGAGTGGGCTGAAGGTTTGGCCCTCTGCTGTGGGGCCCTGAACACTGCAGCCAAGGTGAGACCAGCTCCGGCAGCCACCTCTCCCTCCTCCTTCCCAGGGCGTGAAAGGTTTAGTTCTGTAGGAAGAAGACGCTGGGGAGCTCTGTGCCTTCCCACAAGTGGCCTCCTCAGCCCCCTCCGCCTGCCCTCATGATGGGCCCCATCTTACCATCTGACCTCCCAGGGCAAGGAGTCTCGTGTGGTGCCCACATGACGCCAGATGCCACATAAGTGGTCCCTGGGCTGCTTCTCTCAGGAAAGCCCACAATCCGCCTGAACCAATTTGTTAAAAATTTTAGCTGTAGTTTTCCACTGCCCTAAAGCTTAACTCTTGAAAGCATTTTAGAAATTGCAGAAAAGATGCGAGAACCCTGAAGGCCTTCCCCGAATATTGCCAGCTGTCCCAAAATGTGTTCAGTGGCTCGAGAATCCAGCCAGGACACACCCGGCACCCACTTGTCCTGTCCTCCAGTCTCCTCCACTCCCATCTGTTCCGTGATCTCCGTAATCTCAACAGTTTTGAAGATTACAAGTCTGTCGTGTTTTAAATACCTTCAATTCGTATTTATCAGAAGTTTCTTCATGATCAGTCCTGGGTTAAGCGGTTTGGGTCAGAACATGGGGACTGTGGAGTAGGTCTCCTGCCCCCGTATCCTCCTGGGCTGTGCTGTGATATCAGTGTGTCCTGTTGGCAGAATTAATGTCATTCACTTGATTCAGACGGTGTCTGTCATGTTTCTCACTGTAAAGCCGCTTCCCTGCCTTTTCAGTTAATGAGTGACTCATGTGGGGAGGCGTGCCTCCGGCTACGTGGAAGCCCCCTTTCCCTTTCCACTCTCATCTTTATTAACCTTTGTGTTTGTTTTCTTACCCGAGTCAGTCAGCACAGTGATGAGATGGTGTCTTAAGAGCTCCTAGTCTTTTGGGTTTTCACTTGGTCTTTTGAGTTTTTACTATATGTCGGGTTTAGAGTCCTTTTGAAGTCCTGTCTGGGGTTTTATCGATGCTTTGAATCTGAGAACTGATGTGTTCTAGAAGACTCTGGGACATGATCTGTTTGGATGGGGCTTCTCCCCTCTGTCCTTTCGGAAACAAAAAAGCTCTTCTCATTCTGTCCTCCACGTCTGTTAGCATCTGTTTCATCTCTTTCATCCAGTTACCTCTGTGCTACTTTCCATGTAACTTCCTTAGATACATTTTCTAGTAAATCAATTTTCTGTTGGCCTATATTTAATTTGCTTTCTAGTCTACTCATTGAGTTTTGAGTTTCAGTGGCCTTTATTTTACACAGCTCTATTAGTTAATATCTGTCTTTTTATATAAATAGTGGCTTATTCTACACTCATTCTTTCAAATCACTCTTTTAATTACACTCTTTAATTACATTTATGCATTTTTCGTGTCTGTCCTCAATTATTCTGTTATATTAATTTCCATAACCTGTCAGATATTTTATCATAACTATTATATTTTCTGTCTATAAGCACCCTGCACCAAGGAGGAGGCCTTGGGTTGTAAAGTTTGGGAGATATATTTTTCTTTTCCTCTCTATTTCCTCCCCAACCTCAGATGTCTGACTGACTGTGGGCTTGGGGAGCACCTCATTTCCCTGGGCCTCGGGCCTCTCGGTTTATGTAAAGGAGTCTGGAACCTCTTCTCATCTCCACCAGACAAAGGCCTGTGGCCTGTCCCCACTCCACACCCCACTTCCTGGTTTCAAAGAGTGCTCCTCCTTTCCCAGGGTAGCCACAGCCCCGTGCTGACCTGTGTTCGGCCCTGGATCCTCAGCTTGTTGCCTTGAGTGTGTGGCTGCATATAAGAAGGTGTCTGTTATACCCTGCCCTGCACTTTGGCTTTTGGTTTACACTGCCAGAACTGGCAGTCCCTTAGCAACATTCTTTCTGAAATACTTGAAATCAACTTTGCACTTCTATAAATTCTAGTATAGATGATTCGAACTCCAAACCCAAAGAGAATTTTTGCCACTAAAACTCATTTCCAGAATGCTTTGTGGATTCAGTATTCCTCGCAAGGAAACATTGATTTATAAAAAGAGGCTTATTTCCAACTCCCAGAGTAAGAATTGTAGACAAACCTCTGGGCTCCACAGGAAATAGTGCTTGCAGAGGAAGAAACGAAGGAGGTTTGCATCTCATCACTTGGGGCCTTCAGAGTCTGCCTGGGCATTTATCACAGGGCAGAGCACACACAAAGGGAGCATCTTCTCTTTGCTGGACTTTTGTGCCAAATGAAGATGGCCTTTTCCTTCAAATATATGAACTGATTCTGCTAATAGACCACTACTAAGGAGATCTTGGGAAAGGATTCAGAGTTTCCACAGCAGAGAAAATGGAGACTCTTTTTTGCATCCATTTTGAAGAGTATTATAGCATGTATTCAGCTGTCCCCCAAGCCTCATGTGCTCAGATGCAGGTGTTGGCACTTGTGTTTTGATGCCCCCCAAAAGCCTCATGCAGTCATATGTGGAACTTTTTCAGAAGTGTCTGGATCTGGAATGTGTGATGTTAGAATTGATTCATGGGGCCTTACTAGGCTCAAGGGCACTGGGATTAAGGATGTGAGTGCTGTCCATACTAAATATCTTGGATGAGATTTAAGGAATAAAAAGACCTGTGGTCATCCTTTGCTTGCTTGCCTTTGCTGTCTTCTGCTTGCCATGAACTGTTTCTGCATGATGATACCCTTCTTCCAAGCTACCTGCTTTGGAGTCAACCAATTATGGACTAAAACCTCTACAAACCATGAGCTAAATAAACCTTTCCCCCTTTAACTTCGAGTGTTGAGTATTTTGTCTCAGCAATGAGAAAAGCAGCTAAGGCAAAATCTGGTACCAGGGAAGTGAGATCGTTGCTATGACTATACCTGACTATGTGCTTCAGGAGCCTTGGGGCTGATTTGTGAGAAAAGTATGAAGAGGTGGGCTGAAAAAGTAGAGCTGGAACCTTTTAGCCTGGTCAGTGCTCAGAAGGCAAGAAGGCTGACAACAATGCTGCCAGTAAAAACCAGGCTCAGGAGGTTTCTGCTGGGAAGAAAGACTACATTGACCGTTAGACTCCAGACAGTGTGTGCTATACCTTTGCAGAAAGTTTGTCTGCATTTTGCTTATGTCCAGATACTTTACTTGAGACTAAGATTAAAGGAAATGGCCTAATTAATCTTGTAGAAGGAATTTCAAGGCAGTCAAATGTCAAGGCAATGGCATATCTACTCTTGGACAGATTTATGTTGAAAAGCAAGAGCAAAGAGCCCAGCAGAATGATTTGAAGCATTTTGAGTTGGGCCAGAAAGGAATTTCCAGTACAATTGTGGACTGAAAAGGTAGAGCAAGAGAAGATTTTGATTACTGAGAAGGAACTAGAGAGTAGAAAAGATGGTCCAAGGGCATCATAAGAAGCAGCAGGACTCCACTCTTTCCAGCCTCAAAACTGCAAAAGTGAAAGACTTCACTTTGAGAAGAATCCCAGAGCATGATGTTCTAGAATAGTGGAAGCCTAGGGAAGTTGTTCCTCTGGATTTGGTTCACAGACACTGAATTCCTACAGCCAAGAGAGTAGGAAGCCTGGCTACTGCTCGAGCTCCTGGCAGACCTTGGCATCATCTACATGATGCTGGTTTTAGGTGCATGAAAAGTGCAAGAGATGTATGATCAGGAATGCTTATACCCAGATTTTATAAGAAGGCCTGAAAGACCAGACGGTGTACCCCTGAGAGGGAAGTATGTGAAGCTATGAGTTTGAAGCAAAAGGTGCAGTTGAGACCGCAAAAGTATGGAGACACCAGGAACATATATCACCTGAGGAAAATTTCAAGGAGAAAGCAGAGCCAGTTCCAGAGAGATGCCATGGGAGCTACAAATATGAGCATGCCACAGAGGCAGTCACCTAAGCCTTTGGAGTTAATAACTTGCCACAGATTGCTGAGGATGCTGGAAACAGAACTGTAGGATTTAATGTTTATCCTGCTGGATTTGAGACTTGTTTTGTTTCCATTGAAAGTGTTTGACTTTCTTTTCATTTGTATAGGGACTTAAAGCTAAGTATGCCTTTAGTCTCACAAGAAACTTGGGACTAGGACTTTTCAACAACACTGAAACTGTTATGACTTTGGCAACTCTTGAAAATGAACTAAATACTTTTTTACATAAAGAGATATGCATGAGTCTTTAGGGTCCCGGGGCAGAATGTTATGGCTTGAATTTAGATGTCCCCCCCGAAGCCTCTTGCAGTCATAGTTGAAGCTGTTTCAGAGTGGCTGGACCTATAGTGTGTGATGCTGGAATTGATTCATGGTACTGGGATTAGGGGGGAGTGCTACCTGTCCTAAGTAGTCAGGAGAAGATAAAAGGGGAAGAAAGATGCTGTTAAGATCACTTGTTGCATTTGCTACCTTGTGTGCACCATGAACTGTTTTGCAATGCCTGTCTGCCATATGTCACTCTGCCTTGAAGCCAACCAGTTATGGACTAAAACCACTACAAACTGTGGGCTAAATAAACCTTTCCTCTCCTAACTTGTGGGTGTTAGGTATTTTGTCTTAGCAATGAAAAAAGTAACGAAGAAGGAAGGGCTTTCTTGCTGGATCCAGGGCCTGTGACACTGAGATTTAGGGTATGGTATTAAATTAATCCACTGATTGGAACTAGCATAATGTGGGTGGCACCACCCAAAATGCTTATACATTTAGATGGGATAAATGGGAAAGGTAGGCTGTGGCTTGCATTACCATGAACTGTTTCTCCATGGTGATGCCCCTCTGCCGTGCCACCCAGCCTTGAGACCAGCCAGCTATGGACTCAAACCTCTACAAACTGTGCACTAAATAAACCTTTCCTCCTTTAACTTTGGATGTTAAGTATTTTGTCTCAGCAATAAGAAAAGTAATTAAGACAACTGATTAGCAGAAGATGTTCCAGACAGCTTCATCTGCAGTCCTGATGTCCTCAAGGGCCCTGATGCTTGGGCTTTAGGAATGCCAGGCTTTATGTGCACTGCTGGAGCCCACCTAACCTTTCCAGAGAGTAGGACGGGGATCTGCCCAGGTCCTGAGTGTGCTGTGGGGGAAGACTGGAACAGAGCCTCCACTGCTCTAGGATGCTGCCAGGTTTCTCAGAGAAGGCAGCCTGGAAATGCCTCGGGCTCTGTGGAAGGCGGGGCCCACACATTTTAAAAGGCCCTGTTCCAATGCTTAGCACCCTGCTAAGGTATTACTGGCTCTGCCTTATTGCTGGGGAATCTGAGCCAGACTAAGGCCACACAGCTGGGAAGTAGCTGAACACAGACTCCTGGCCTCCTAGTGCCCACATCCTACGCTTCGCATGTTGCTGCATGTCATGAAGGAACTTGTCCGCGGTGTGCAAAGGCCTTCCACCAGGACTGACAAGGCGCTGCACAGGTCTCTGTGGCTGGAGCCATGGTGACATGAGGAGATTGGTGGGTTGAAGCATGGCAGCATCTTAGCCCTGAGCAACGTGTGCCTAGCAGTGAAGCACCCCTGCCCTGAGGACAGCATTCCGTCATCCTCAGGGACACACCCTGGAAAGGATAGGTGGTATGGCAGAAAATGGACTTCATGTTGATGCAGTCCATATCAGGTCCTGAAATCCTCTTGGGATAATGTAGTAGGTGATTGTAAACCATCTCAGGGTATTCAGCCAAGAGACTGAACATACAGGACCCAAAGGTGGGGTTGAGGGTAACTTTGTACAGAGGTTTGTGAGGCTGGGAGACTCCGAGGAAGGAGCCACCACATCAGCGGCACTGAGAGCCCGCACAGGAAGCGCTGAGCCCCACCTCATCCAGACTGTCTGACAGCTGCATGGCGGCAGAGGAGCAGCCCCCAGGAGCAACGGCTGAGGGTTGCCAGAGCAGGAAAGCCACGGTCCTCTTCTCTCCCACCCACTTTTCCATCACCACATCTTCACACCTAAGCTTCCTTTAAATTCTGCCAGGTTTTTACATGTGCTAAGAGCACCTTAGGACTTGGATTATCTTTGGTGAGCTCTGGGCAGAGGAATGCCTACCACCACAGGAACCACTGAAAGGCCCTCTAATAAGGTGATGTTCAGATGTGGTTTACCAAAAGGAGTAGCTTTTATAGGGCTTTCTGGCTTGGTAATGCTTTATTTAAGTGGACCCTTGACTTACAAACTCAGGTCCTTCCCAAGGCGTGGTCAATTGAAGGCTCAGGCTCCTCTATGCAGCCTTCAAAGTCTGTCCCATATCCAGGCAGATCTGTGTCCTCAAACGCTGGCCCAGGATTTCTCAGTTAAGCTCACACAGGAAAGGATACCGCAGTGTTCCTACCAGAACTCTTTAAGGGTTAAATCTGTGTCTGAGACCATCTGGAAGCACAAGTGGCCGGCATTCAGGCCATAACCCAAGATTTTGTAAGTGAAAACTGAAATTCTGGTCATTACCCAAGTTGTTCATATGTTAGGACAGTCATAACTCAAAGGACCACTGCAGTAGGTAAATTTTGCCTCCAGAGGAGCGCAGCATCTCTCCTGAGACCTTACAGCAACGCACAGAGTGAGGAACACAGGCGTGGCCTGTGTGTCACCACTATCCGAAGCTCACCACCTTTGCAAGCAGCCCTCCGCCATCTGCTGCTCTCTGATTGTCTCCTCCAAGAGCTGCTCTGGGCAGGGTTTTCAGTAATGAAGACACTAATGGTAAAACTTTGGTACAGATAAAACAGTTTCCATTCCAAAAATGGAAAACAGAGTGGGGGAAAAAGCCCCTTAGTGCTTATTTGTGCAAAACAGTAGACATTTTCTTAAAAGGAGCTGTTTTAGAGAGTATTGTGGGATAATAAAATAAAGCACAAGTCTATTCAGCGCCAGTCTCTCAGTAACTAAGGAACAGTGGGGCTGGAGCACTGTATTCCCAGCCATGCCCAAGTGAGACACTGATATGGTGGCCTGGCAAGTTGGCAGCGATCCCCAGTGGAGTGATGCATTCTGGGTGAAGTCAGGGCACGGGGGTTCCACTGTCTGACACTTTCGTGTGTGTGCGAGGCACCAAGGACCTGACGGATGGAAGTCTGCAGGCACTGTGCTGTGTTGCTGTTTGATGCTTTTCTCACCTACGAGGTCACGTGGTGGGACACGTGGGGCTTTCCACTTCCCAGCATGCCCTTTACCCCAGGCCTCTTGTCATCAGTTCCTGCTGCAGATGAATCCTGGGAAAACATCATCTCAGCAGATGAGGTGCCTGTCTTCTGTGAAGAGCTGATGCCCGGATGGTCCAGAGCACCCCGTCTGCCTGTGCTTCCAGGGCCCAAAGCCAAATGCACTTCCCAGGAGCTTCAGGTGGGCTCCCTCCGGTGGGAACTCTAAGCTTCTGCTCCCTCTAGCTCAACTTGCTGCTGTCCCACGCCTGCGTATAGCCTCCACAGGTTGAACACTTGCTGGGCACCAGGCCTTGGCCAGACTTGAGCCCTAAAAACAACCAGAGAGCCTGCTTCAGTCAAAGGGGAAGAGCTCACAGCTTTCGGCAGCACCTGTGCCTCAGGGTGGGCTCATGCATGAAGACTGTCCCTCAAAAAGCAGAAAACAGACAGCTGTCCTGGGTGTTGCTCTAGAGTCCAGCCCCCTCTCAACGCACTCACAGACCCCAACCTAGCACGGTTCAACTTTTGATTCTTGGGCTTCATGATGGTGGCAAAGCCATTCTTTTCCAGGTACTATATTGCCCTTGCTTTTTGGAGGTTGTGTGTTGCTGTGCCCATCTGCACAGATGTGTGAGAGAATCAGCCCTTTATCATACAGCAGACCTTGTGTTAGATGGCTCTGCCCAGCGGGAGGCTAATGCGAGTGCTCAGAGCATGGTGAAGGCAGATGAGACTAAGTGTGACGTACGGGAGGTCAAGTGTGTTAAAAGTGTTTTCTGCTCAAGTTATTTTCATCTTAGAATGGGTGTTTCAGAACTAACCCTCTCATATGTCAAGAAGCATCCATATTTTCAGTGATTTTGTTTTTCCTTAAGAATCAGTAGAAGTGTTAAAAGTAGCAAACGCTGCACTGCCGGTGCTCCGAAATGCTCGCAGCTCTTTGGGTGGGAGGCTTGCCTTCTGTCCGCCACTGTCCCCTCTTGTCTAGGGCTGTTGATTTGTTGGGTGGAACCAGCTGGTCCAGCTTGAATCTGCATAGCCAGAGGCAAAACCCCAGGGAGAGGAGAGGACAAGTGGTAAAGCCCAGGGGTGCTTTATGAAGGGGACATTCTTGGCAAATGGTTGTTGTGGGGTTGGAGAGTCTTGGAGGTGGTTGTCAGTGGGGGTGAGTAACAGGGACCAGGGAGTCAGCTATGCTAGGACACATAGGAAAGCACTGAGCCTCAGTACCTCTTTACATCATCAGGAAACTAAGAATACACTTAAAGCCCAAGCCTCAGCCTGACACACACTGGGCACTTACTGAAGGGAAGCTCATAATAGTAGAAATAATGAAGTATTTGGCCTCAGAAGATAGAGTATCTCTGGAGGAAAGTCTTGGCAGCCAATGAAGGCTGAGCCCTAGAAAGCACCTAGAAAACCAAGGTACCACCAAGACAGATTCAGGCTGGTGTTTGGGCCCAAGGCCCTAGCCATACCAGCTCCGTACAGGATCTCTGGGGGGAGACAGGAGGCAGCCTGTCTCCGGTCAGCCTCTGTGCTTAGAAAACCAAGGTAGGTAGGTTCCCAAGAGTACAAAGTCTGTAGCCCAGGATAAGCCCCAGTTCTGGGGCAGGAAGCAGTCTGGATTTAAACACCAGAGTCAAGATGGTACCTGTGACATGCCCAAGGGAGCCCTTGTGTCCTCAGCGATCCTATCTCGGTTTCCTCATAGAAAGTCACTTCAGGAAGGCAAGGGGACTTTGCCAACCAGCACATGGGCTCCCAGCTTCCTCTAGTGCTCACTGTGTCCTCACTGCAGAGGTGGCCGTGGGAACCCTGGCCTGGCTGAGTGTGAGGGGTTCACCTGCCTGTGACACACACCCCTGTGGGGCTGAGAGGCTCTCCCATGGCTCACTTTGTCACAGAAATGCCTGAATTTATTTGCCACGTAGTTACTGTTTGTCCTCCCAGACATCGTGTGGTTGAGTGGGGTCTCCTGCCCAGGCTCAGCACAGAGCAGAGCCTGTAGTGCCAGGGAAGCAAGTGCCGGCCAACACCTACAGAACAGGCGAATGGGTCGCTGCATAGACACCTGTGGACAGAAACATCCCTGCCTCCTGAGGTGGGCCGAGCCCCTCCTTCCCAAGCACATTCTTTGCTTCCTCAGCCTTCCAGCTGGCTCCCCAGGTTCCCCTGAAAGTTGAATGTTACCCAGCGAGTCACAGCTCCTGCGGGTGCTTGAGCCCAGGGCTTCCATCTCCCCACTCCTGGATCTGCAGCCAGGGTCGCCTCCCCGCCAATCACGTCTCTCCTCACTATGCACGAATAGGGCTGTTTGCGCCCTTTGGATACGCATCTATCAGACTGCCATTGTAATAAACCCTGACCATAGCTGAATTCCTTTTTCATAACTGGTAGAAAAAGAGTGACATTATTTTTGAATAGTCCGTCACAAGCACATAGGAAAGCTGTCATCAGCTCTAATGGGCCCTTCAATAATAATGCGGTCATCTGGGTAAATTTGCTAAGACAGGCTTCATCTTTTGTTCTGGCGTAACATCTCTGCCTAAGCATTTAGGTACTATTGTGACAGGTGACAATGAAATACATACTCGGATATTTCAAAATGTTTATTGTTTGCCCGATTGTCCACAATAACACCTTTACAATGACTTCCTCTCTCGTATTCCTCAGCCAGCGTAGGAAATCTGTACAGGATGAATGGTTTAAAGTGGCCTTTTTGTTCATTAGTCCATCGGATCCTTTTAGGTCCTATTAGGGGACTCTTAAAACTATGCAGGAGAAGAAAATACGGCAGGATAAGTGACAACTCAAGTAGGAACGAGGGAAGCATTTTACTACAAATGTCATTTCTGAGAAACCGAGGTCAGCCTATACATAAATCACGACTGTCAAACCAAATTAAATTTTATGAGAGTAATATTTTCCTGTTCCTTTTTGAGGACTGCTCTGTGCTCCAATCCTTTCATCCTAATTCTCTCTTTAGATTTTTAGATTTGCCTACGTGTTTCATTTTCCTGGTCGTTAGGTTTTATATTCATTTCATTCATTCATCCATTCAGTCGGCAAGCATTTATTAAGCACTGACTGTTTGATAGTCTTTATTGTTTGGGGTAACATGCTGTATATTTGAGTAGGAGGTAAAAACCTTCTACATAGTTCTTTCCTGTAGGAACTGACAATTTTTGTAGGGTGGACTATGGAAAGGAAGATTAAGGGGGTGTCTAATGATTGTTACCAGGAGACTCGGGAGAAGCTGTTGGTAAGAGAGGAAGGGCAGTCGGGGACAGTGCCACAGAGCTGCTCCCTGAGGATAAACAGCATTTTCACGGAAGAGGACAGTCTAAGCAGAGACCAGTGGGAGAAAGTGGCAGGCCGCTGCTGTTGTAAAATGAAGGTATTCTCGTTCTGTCACAGTGAGGCCAGCAGATCATGAGACACAGCATGGAACGACAGTTTAAGATGGCATCGGGCCCCCAACTTGAGTACCCTGTGAGTTCCCACAGGAGGGCTGTCCTTGGGTCCCTCGGCATCTGCTGGGAGAAGCTTCCACAGGCTTGAGCTATAGGGAAGCACTGGACACTTGAGACACCATTGTGGGGAAGGAGGCCGTTTCATGGGGAACATTTGGAAAATGGTGAACAGATTTCCAAGGGCAGGCGTCCTAGACGAAGTGTTGGTGTTCCCCAGTTCTGATGTGGAAGGCTGCCCATGGGAATGACAATGGGTGTGAGACCCTAGAAAGTGGTGCCATCTCAAAGGTGGAACATCACAAATGAGATGAGAAGGACCCGGGGAGCACCCACCTCCTCCTCCCTGTGGGGTGCAAAGAATCCAACCATGTGCAAGGCAGAGAGGACTCAACAACACCCAACCGGAGCACCTGCAGTCAGTGGAGTTTATTATGGCAGCCTGAGCAGATGGAGACACAGCCAGGGTTGAGTGGGATGGCCCTTTGCAGTCTAGGCCAGGATAGGGCACGAAGCAGACTCTTTCATAGGGAGGGACCCAGAGCTGTCTACACATGCAGGCACTTTTGGCCCACTGCAGTGCCCGGATGTGAGCATGGACACAGAACATTCTGAGTCATCTCCAGGGACTAAGCCATCCCGTGCATGTGGCTAGCAAAGCAGGAGCTCGTGCTAACAAGGGACCCAGAGGCCTATGGTTTTCTAACTGCTTCTCAGTGAAGCCATTGTGCCAGGGCCTATGGTGACAGCAGCAGCCAGGGGGATTCTGACCCTTCAGTTTGTAGGACAATCATATTCTCTTAATTTGCTTAACTAGACCATCATCTAGTCCAAGCAAGAGACCAAGACTCTCAACTGGGGTCCCGTGCTGAAAGGAGCCTTACAGTCTCCTTTGTGGAGGGACACGCCAGGCCACGAGGACACAGTGATCGCTGTGAATGAAGGAAAAGGGCAAAGACAGTGTCATGTGAGGCTGCGGGGGCAGAGGAGTCCACGGGGAGAGGTTGGGGTAGAGAGAAAACCCAGCAGCCATTTCGCATGTCTGTGTCTAGAGATAGAAAAGATATTAAAGAGCAAAAACAATGAAACAACCTGGAGAGATAGCACGTGGCGGGGAAGGGCAGGAGGAACTCACTTTGGGCTATGTCTCAAAGCAGGCAGCTAAGATGGGTGGTGGGTCAGGAAGCCCCTTCACTCTGCCTGCCGGTTCCTGAGAATGCCTCCTGGACCTGTCCTGTGTGCTCTGCAGGCTGTGAGCCCCTCCTGGTTGAGCTGTGCCTTCACTGGAAGGGTGCAGAGCCATCTTCCCCTGCCTCACTGTACCCACCTCCCCGCGCCCTCCAGCATGGGGAAGCTCTAGGGCTGTGCCCAGGTGGGTGCCGCCCCGAAGGGCAAGTTTAGGCTCCGAGGACATTGCTGGCTGTGCAGGATACAGAGGTTTTCAGGTTTCCATGGAAAGTGTACAAGAATGTCTCCTTCCCTCGCCCCTCCCTTCCCTTCATCAGCAGCTGCTGCTGATTTTTCCTTCCATCTGCAGGAGGACCTTTCCCCAAGGTTAATGATGGTTCTCTCTGCAGCCATCTAACCCCTGACCCCTAGGGTGCTGAGCAGCCACAGTCTCTTGGCAGGAGCAACAGAGATCCAGCCCAGACCACCACATCCCCTGAGACTTCCCAGAGGTCCAGCCGAGCCAAGTGGCTTTCCCAGTGCGCACAAGTCAAGTCTGGTAGAAGAGAGATTGGGAGCCCTGGCTATGAAATGAATGCATGTGACTGAAGGGGCCCAGCAAGGTGCCAAATCCAGGCTAGACCTGGGAGGAAGCTGCAGAACAGTAGGTCCTCCTGAGGGACACAATGGGGTGGCGGGTCCCCTGTGGCTGTAGAGGAGAGACCACACGCTTCTTAATGATGCTGAAGGACTTGCCCCCTGCTGAGTGGCATTTGAGATATGTGGTATTTGTGCATTTGTAATAAGTATTGTAAAGGCTGTTTGTTAGCTTTAAAAGACAAGGAGGAGAGAGCCTTTCAAAATCCCAGCTTCCCCTGGGAGCTTCGATTTGTTTTATCTTTAGAAAGTTCTTTCTCTCTGTGTGCAGCATGCTGTTAGTGAGCAGACATTTACTTCCGGAATACCCCGTGATGGTGATGATGGCCTTGAAGTCTAACCAGTGATCCAGAAGAGACCAGCACAGGCTGGAGACTGTAGCCTCCTTACATAAAGATGTAAATCTTCTGTTATAGGAATATAGGCTTCTTCCCCAGAGGTCCACAAGCAAAGTTATGTTTTTGGTAATAACTTGGTTGTGGAACTGCATGCCAAGCAACCCATTTTGAATACTGATTCTTGAGTCCCTCCATGTTCACTGGTATTAGTTCATTTGTTAAACAAACAGGGTTAAGGACCAAGTCTGTGCTGGACCATGGAGGACATGTGGGAGATACTATAATGAGTAGGACTTGCTCCAGGTGGCACAGCAGGAAGAGCCTGCAGGGCGGAGAGGATGTGAAGCAGTGGCCCACCTTAGGCCCCTGGCAGTGACGCTTGAGCAGGCTCGTGCTTTCTCTGTAGTGCTTTTGGCTTTCCAAGCAGATCATCTCATTGCAACTGCTGGAGCTCAATTGGAACCCGTGTTCCAATAAAGCTTTATTAACAATGACAACAAAAGAAGTGGGACAGGTTTGGCCCATGGGCCAGCATTTGCTGGCTGGTGGAGTCAGATCTTATTCTAGAAGGTTCCTGTTGGTTTTCTACCTTAAGAAATATAGCTTTGGCCAGGCATGGTAGTACAGACTTGTGACCCCAGCACTCATTCAGAAGGCTGAAGCAGGAAGATTAATACAGCTGGAAGCCCATCTGAGTTACATGTGAGTTGAAGGCCAGCCTGACCTTCATAATGAGATACTATTTTAAAAAAATAAGAAAGAAATATAACTGTATGTGGCATACTATCAGATTATCCCAGAGTCCATGATGTTAGCAGCTAACTTTTGAAGATTCAAGATTTGGCTCAGTGGTTCCAGTGCCTGTCTTGCAAGTGCAAGGACCTGGGTTCAATCCCCGGTAACCACATACAATACTGGGTGTGGAGACTCATTCCCAGCAGCAGTCAGTACCACATTCCACAGTACCGGGTGTGGTGGCTCACGCCTGTAATCCCAGCACTCAGGAGGCAGAGGCAGGAGGATTGCTGTGATGTGAGTTTGAGGCTGAGCTCAGGGCCAGCCTGAACTACAAAGCGAGACCCTGTCTCAAAAAAACCTAAAAAAGAAAATTGCTAAGCCAGAGGTCACAGTTGTGTCACTTTTATAGGTGTCAGTTTTATTTCTACCTTTCTGGAACTTGGACGTTCCTTCTTCCACTGACTCTGCATTGATTCACACTCTCCTCCCTCACTGCACACATTGCATGGGTATGCGTCAGGGCTTAAATGCCTGCTTTGAGGGGTCTCGTCAGCACTGTGTAGAAGTGGGCAGAAGATGGCCATGGGTCAGGACGTCACATCCTGGCTGCTGGTAGGGAGTGAGGGAAAGGGGGCAACTTTCTCAGAGGCTTCTCAAGGGTAGCTGTTGGTGCCTCGAGAAGGCCAAGCGGGGCGGACAAGTGCTGGAGATGCGAGGGACAGGTGTTTGTGACCACATGACACTTTCACATGATGTGCTGACACACTGAGCTACAGGGAAGTGGCAGGCAGAGCCAGGTGGCCTGTAACCTGGCCCCATTCAGCCTGGTATCTCACAGAAGGGAGGCCAGCAGGACAGGAAGGAGAAAAGTGCCCGACACTGAGCCAAGCCGCTGCGCTTCTCTGTTGTCCTCACTGCTTTGGCTCTTCTCTGAATTGTGGACCACACCCAGCGAAATGGAAGGTCGCACATAGCGGACATTCACTCCCCAGTGGCAGGTGCAGGCCCCATGGTGGCAGTGGGGCCTCCAGAGACTGTCCCAGCCAAGGGACGTGGGCATTCAAGGCCCTGGGGCCCTTCAGTCCAGCAGCACATCTGTCATCTCCCTCGATCTTTGCTGACATCATGCCAGGCACTCGTCCCTACTCTTCTGCCCAGCCAGAGCCCACGGACACCTCCCTGTTCCCCTGGGCCATCCCAGTCTTGCCAGTCCTCTTCTGCTCCTCTCAGTATGTGGGAGAAACACATGAAGCCAGAGCCAGTGCTGTGACCAGCGCTGAGCCTGCAGTGGCCACAGGATACAGGAAGCCTGGCCCCCTGTGCATGTGTCCAGGGCTAGCGAGGCAGACAGACAGACTGACTGACTGACGTGAACACGCCGGGCATAGCAGCCCAGGCCACAGGCCAAGAGCACCTTCCAAAACCCCAAGGCCCAGGACCCCAGCCTTCCCTCGGGGCAGAACTCAGAAAGGTGAGCCAGAGGGTAAGAGGTGGCTAAGACAGAGGTTGCTTTGCAGCAGTAAACAAGCGTCCACAGTCAGACCTCAGAGGCTTGGGGCATAAGTTAAACTTGTCAGGCATCTGCTTCCTTCTCACTTGAGAACAGAGAAGGCAGGAAGTAAAAGGCACAGGAGTGGCCCCCACTGCAGAGCCAAGGATGTGGGCGAGGTGCTGAGAAGCAGCTGGCAGCAGCTCCAGGCCGCTCTCCCTCCGCCTCCGGCCACTCAGACCGCACGGCCTCTCCACCCCGAGGTCCAGTTCAGCTGCCTTGCCTCTTGCAAATCTGAAGCTGCGTCTTACCTACTCTGACCTCTCCGTTGTTTTTGGCCAGCATCCCACATTTTATCTTAAAGTTCCTTTTTTTTAACTGAAGTGAAATTGATACAGAATAAAATCTACCATTTCAAAGAGTACAGTTCACAAGTTAGTACATCTACCACTTCTATCCAATTCCAAAACATTGTCATCACCCTAAATAGAGGTCCAATGTCTGACAGCTGCTCCCCACTCATTCCTTTCCCCAGCCCCTGGCAGCCCCGGCTCTGCCATCTGTCTCTGTGGAAGAGATCCTCTGGTTATCTCAAGAATGTTCTGAGGCCTGGCCCCTTGATGGCCTGCATCAGTACGCCACTCTCTGGCCAAGTGCTATTCCATTGTGCAGCTATGTAGCCCACATGTGGGTCCATGGCATGTTTGGCTACGTCCACCTTTTGGCTATGGACCTTCATGTACAGGAGTTGGCTCTTGAGCCTGTTTTAGTTCTTCTGGGTTTGTACTAGCTGTGGATAAGCAGGGTTATGTGAGACTCTAGTTTGTGGTATTTCAGCATCTAGTTCATTAAGGAGCCATCAGTTACTTTCCTGACTTTAAAGCATGTAGAGCTTCGCACCTGGCTTTCTGGGTTCTCAGGAAACAGCCGTCAGCATATGTTTACTGTCCCCTCCCCAGCTGTGCGGTGTGCCAAGGTCATCTTGACCTCTCGGGCCCCTTGCCATGACTTGGGAACATGCCAACCAGGTTTTCTCTATAAACTTAATGAGCTTAACTCCTGTTCTGTCATTTAAGTCACTTAGGAAGGGTCAAATGCCAGAGCCCTGGCTCATCCAGCTCGACCTCGGCTTGTTTGGCCCAATATAATGTGTCGCCTCGTTCCCCAGTACCACAAAACCTCGTGTGGCCTGGAGTGGTCTTGCAACAGGGACATAATCTGAGTAGAGGAACTTTCAGAGTGCTCCAGCTGGCTTGATCCCACAGTAATCTCCCTTGTGCTTTCTGGCAGTGACAGGTCAAGAGCATCACAGAGAGGAACCCAGAGTGTGGTCATCCTGGTGTGAGCAGAAGGAAATGGCACCTCAGGCCATTACTGTTACTGGGTGTCAGTAACAGACAGGCGCAGTGAGAAATCAGGCTAGGGACAGAGGTCACAGGAAGTGAAAGTGTCTTTTGAGCAGGTGAACAAGGGATGACTGTCACAGATGAGGATAAAATAATAAAAGCAGCCAAAGGCACCTGAGATCTCCAGGTTTGGGAGAGGCAATCACTGGGCGCAGAGGGCCCAGGTCACCCTGGCGGGGTCAGCTGTCTGTGCAGGTGCCGAGGGCCCCGAGCACAGCCCCCGGGGCAGAGGCTTCGGCCTCCTCTGTATGAGACCTTCCTCTCCCACAGCCAGCTGGGAGTCTTGCAATTGAATTTGAGATTGTGTACTGTGTGGAGAGAGAATAAGTCTCCATGTCAGTGTGTGGAGGCAGCAGACCGTGAGCCCATAGCTTTGTCGCTGTCCATGCGGGATCCAGGCTGAGTCTCCCTGGGCCTCTCTAAGTCCTCACCTGTCAAGGGGGAGAATGGACAAGCAAATAGTTTGTGAGCTGCAGAGACGACCATGAGCGCTGCCCAGGCTCGACTGTGAGCTCTGAACTAAAATCCTCTTCGACTGGGTGATAAGAAGAGCAAGGGCCTGTTTCCAAGGCACAGCAGGGGACTGCAGGACCCCACCCACACCCACACCCACACCCACACGCCACTCCAGGACAGCCTCCTGCCTGCAGCGTCCAGCCAGTCTCAGGCTCCCTCTCCACAGGTCGGTGCCATCGGCGATGAGGAGGAGTGGGTCCGCCTCTACGAGGAGGAGAATGAACCCGACGCCCAGACACTGGAAATCCCAAACCTCATCCCCTACACCCACTACAGGTGAGAACACCTCAAGCAGTGGTTTCTATGGGCAAGGACAAACCCAGGTGCGTATGTAATTAGACATTTCCAAGTAGCAGTCAGTAGGAAACCAAAACTCCAGGAGCAGGCAGGATGTGCAGTTGAGTTTGGCTATGTTATTTCCACCAGCACTAGACCCAGCGGGGACCCTATAGAAAGAGCCTCTCTCCCTGTCTGTAGCTTGATAACCCAGAATCAAGCAGGCTGTGGTGATACAGATCTGTTCCTTACTGAGCTGTCCAGTCTCCTCTGACCATTGACACGCTGTCTGCAAATAAAGCAGATGTCCTAGGAACATCCTTCTGCCTCCCTTTGCCTGCACCCAGGATTGCTAGTCTCACCAATCAAGCACTTAACATGCCATTTAACCTTTTGCTTCTTGATCCTGAAACTTATCCAAGCAGTAAATCCTTGGCCTTAACAAAGGGGAAAGTGATCATGAGCTGTTAGTGATGTTCTAACTTCCCGTAAGAGCACTGAAGGAGATGAAATTTCCAGTTATCACCAGATGTTGAGTTTGATAATGTCATTGTTCTGCCAGGATGGATACATTTCATGAGATCAGGGAATGAAAGAATAAGAATTACTAATTCAGGGAGTAAAAGGTGAAATTACATCTCGTGAAGCACATTTTCTCAGTACAATATCAAAGTGAGAGCTTAAAAAACCTAATAAGAGGCACGTTTTAGCATGTATTCATTTTAACATCTTTTCTAAGCTTAAGAGCAGATGAATCAGACATATCACACTCATTTTTAGAGGGGAAAAAAAACATTAGCTTCAAATGAGCTGCTGGGATTCAAGATTTGCCATGTGAAATTATCCAAGGCTATATAATTATTCCGAAGATCAGAAACTGTGATTAGAGCTCAATGTCCCTGTCTTAGATTCATATAAACTTAGGGAACCTCTGTAATAAATATGTGTGTCGACACTTGGGATTTTTATTGTATATAAATTCAATTCAAATAATTATAGGTATAAATAAAATAGAAATAGAACAGAAAAAGCATAAACGCACACCTTGGCATGCACTCGCCTCTACCTCCCGTTGTGGATGGAGAAACAGAGGTCTGGTCTGCAGAAGGGCAGGGGCCTCCAGGGAGGATTCTGACCATTGCTCTCCTCGGTGGCTGTGGGGCACCCTGGGTCATGAAAAGACCATGCTTCAGTAGCAGTGTTGTGTGTTGAACAACATTAGAACCTTAATCCCTGGGCTGCTTCTGAAACTAGATCCAGCCACTGGCAGCCGATGACAGGGCCATCTTCCCACCTGCCCCATCCAGTCGTGCTTCACTTTTTTACCTAGTTGAGTTGAAGCGACTTTCTGTGCTTTAAAAGTGCTTCAGGAAAAGGTCCAAGTTCAGGGAAACCCTTGTAATTTGCATGTCTAATGAAACCAGGTAAGGGGAGTGTGTCCTTGAGCCACAGCCTCAGTGATATGGGTGGGCACATGCCTGAGCCCTCCCTGGGAGGTGGTCACGGGTGTAGTATTGCGTGTTGTCGCCTTTTGCTTTTGGGTGACTCTTGTCAGGGGCTTCTCCCGTAGATTTCGAATGCGGCAAGTAAACATCGTCGGTTCCAGCCCCTCCAGCCAGTCCTCCCGGGTCATCCAGACCCTGCAGGCCCCACCTGATGTGGCTCCCACCAGCGTCACCGTGCGGACAGCCAGTGAGACCAGCCTGCGGCTGCGCTGGGTGGTGAGTTAGGGGCTGGAGGGAGGCTGCAGGCCCAGGTCCTGAAGAGGCCGTGGCTTGCCGGGAAACTTGGCAGTTAGCAACTCTGTAGTCATGTCCTTTCTTCATCCAAAATAATCCCAACACTAAACCCAAAAGCATTTATACATTGCAATTTTAGTGCAGAATCTAGAGCACCCAGGGTATTACACTGATTCCCAGCATTCCTCCCCATCTCCTCAGAGCGGGCTGCTCTTCAGGGAGGAACACAGACATGACCATGTGCTGACCTGTGTAGGTCTTTAAACTCACTCAACATGGACCTAGTACATGGTAAAAGAGCCAGCCTAATGTTTAATCGGAGCATTTTCCACAAAATTAAACCAAAATGTATGAAAAGAAATTATATCCAGCCCATTACTAACAGATTTTATTTAATTGGCAGAAGAAACATTTGAAAGAAAAATAGAATGGCAAGGTCTGAGGATATTCCCCCAAGAAAATGCTTTCGGTGGAATTGGCCACAACATCGGAAGGCCTGTCCTTTAAAACCACAAGAGGTGATGGTGTTGAGGTATCAGCTGTTCACAGACTGTCATTCATTTCCAGCCTCTGCCGGATTCCCAGTACAACGGGAACCCCGAGTCCGTGGGTTACCGGGTGAAGTACTGGCGCTCAGACCTCCCATCTGCTGCGCTGGCCCAAGTCGTCAGTGACCGACTAGAAAGGGAGCTCACCATCGAGGAGCTGGAGGAGTGGACAGAATATGAGCTGCAGATGCAGGCCTTCAATGCCATCGGGGCCGGGCCCTGGAGCGAGGTGGTACGCTGCCGGACTCGGGAGTCAGGTGAGAAGAGGGTGGGGCTAGTACCCAAGACACAGCCTCTCTGCTTCTCACTGGAGATCAAGCGTGATGAACCAGATCGCAAGCCAAAGACATTGTGTTGACATGTCCCACTTGGGTCTGTGTTGATGCCGTCCTGCCTGGGTAGGCCAGGCATGCTTACCATGTAGCTCAAGAGAAATTCAAGCAAAACTCCCCTGGGCCACAAGCCATTTGTTTGAAGTTAGTGATAAATTCTGACAGGCTGGATTAATTGACTTTTTATGTTAGGGATAACTTTGCGATCAGCGGTGAAAAGGAAGCACACACAAAGGTCTATTGGGAAAACTTTAATCTGGAAAGTGTTCAGAAATCAGTATAGGTAGTATGTTTAGTGATTTGCTGCCATAACAGATGGGTCCCTAAAAAGTCAGTTACTTTAGCACAATAGAAGTTGCTTTCCCAGTCTTGGTGTGGTCTGAGGTGGGTGTCCTAATAGGTGGGTGGACCTCTTTGAGGAAGTGAGTCAGGGACCCAGGCTCTGTTGCACCATAGGATTAGTCACCCTCTGTTCCCAGAGGAAAGACAGAGAACAAAGAAGGGGCATGTGTCCCTCTGATAACCTGTAAAGAACTGTCCTGCTTCCCTGCTCTTCTTCCTTTGCCTTGGTCATGCAATACTGTTGATTGTCAAAGAGAAAACAAGTGTCTTTGATCAACCCCAAGGAGTCCCTGCTGCAGGGTGCTGATGATAAGCGTGTCCCCTTGTCTTCTAGACTTTACAGGGGCACTTAGGCCAGTCTCAGCATCTCTACAACCTTCAGTGGTACAAAGACAACAGGAAGGGCACAGCACGCACCCTGCAAAGACTGTGACAGGGACCAGCCTCCTGCCCAGCTCACATCGGCAAGGTGGCCTGACAAGGAAGGTGGAAGGTGCTAGATGTCCATGACAGATGTCACAGCATGAACTTGACACACTGAGCAGTTGTTCATTCTAGAGTGGCCGAGGCTATTAGAATAACTCCGACATGAGTTCACACAGGGTGAGGGAAAGCATGAATGATGTCAGAAATCCAAGCCCCCTACTGCTTCCCACAGTAAGTCTTATTTCCCTTGTTATCAAGTGATTTTCATTAGTAACTATGTTAAGCATCACTCTAGCTCCTTTAGAGACTCAGAAGGGTTTCCTGAGCCCCATGTGAGATTCCTTCCTGAAGGCTCCAGGGGACACATCAGAGAGGTCGCCCTGGAACCTGAGGAAGACAGGAGGGAAGTAAGAGCCCGGAATGCTGTCAGCAGCCATCTCTTCTCAGAGCGCTGGAAAAGCCCCAGGCCCACTCCCCCAGCCAGCACCTCCCTGCTCCTCTCCACATGCCAGGACACCATGGGAGGAGGGCCCCTGCGGTGGTGGTAGTGGTTTCAAGTAGCAAAATTAATTAATTAAAAATTTAAGCATTGAAAAGTACCTTAGGAGATACTTGGAGTTCAGTGTGGCTTTCACAGGAAGTATTTAGAGGAATGAGTCAGGAAGGCCAAGTGCATCAGTCCTGTGAAGAAAAGTCTAGTCAACCAAGTGGGGGAGGGGGGAGGGGCACAGTGGGCACATGTGCCTCCTAGCCTGGCCCGAGGTGGCTTTGGTGCAGGCAGCCTCGTGCTGAAGGCAGTGGGAAGGAGGGACAAATACCTGTTCCAGTGCTGAGAAAGAACACAGGAAACACGCCGACGGTACCACAGTGGCAGTGAGGTCTGTGAGGAGAGCAAGAATGAGGAGGTGGCCACCCTGATGTTGCAAACAGCCCATGGCACCCTGCTCTCCAGACTGGCCCTCACTCCCCACTGTGGCTGTACCAGGTCCCCCATGTGCCAAAACGCTGACCCCACACCTGCAGGGGCCAGTAACAGGCACCTTTGGGTCTGCACACAGCTGCTTCTCATCAAGACAAAGGCTGTTCCCTTGCATCACTGTGTGGCCCTAGCTCAGGGGCCCCAGGCAGAGGCTGTGCCCCATCCTGCGCTCCCTCTCGCATGACAGACACCAGACAGGTCAGAGCTCACCCTGTAATCCTAGGGACACATGTGGGTCTCTGGGGCACCTTGGCATGAGGCTGTGGCTTTATTTTCTTCCTCAGCTTCTCCTGAAGATGGGGAAGTATGTGGAAGAGCCCTCGACATAACAGGGAGACACAGAAATGTGGTCAGGTGGAGACACTCTCAGCCTAATGTGAACCTCGGAAGCACTAGCAAGAGCCCTGCAGGCTCCCTGGCACGGCGACCAGCAGCCCTGGCAGGAGAGGGTGTGCTGAAGCAAGGCAGGACCACTCTCTATGCAGATCCTGTTAGCTCAAAGAGAGAAGACTGAGACGTGCTGATACATGGCTTGTGACTCTGACTGTGTAGATGTGTATAAAGCTCCATTATCTTCAACATCTGAATCTTTCTGTCAGAAGAAAGAACTGGAGAGATTTTTTTAAGGGATAGTTCTAAATCCAGTAACAGGCAGACCTATCAAATTTAAAAATAAAAAATAAAAATTTTGTCACATCCAACTAGAAAATTGTGGATAAAAAATAATTTGTTTTAAAATTTAAATATACTGATGTTCTTGGAAGGAACACAATGAAATCACCCTGTGCTGGCAGCATAAAGAACTGAAGGCTGGGAAGCAAGGGCTGTGCCAGGCAGGTGGATCAGCTAGTCCATCCCCATCTCGTAAGGACTTGGGATTTGTTGCCCATGCACAGCAGGAGGGTCACCCCTCAGTCTGGGGTGCAGGGTGAGGTCCGAAACTCCCACACAAAGACCAGATTCTTCTACAGAGAGGCTAATGGTACCTGCCCACAGAGGCTGGCTGTCTCCCTGGATTGTGGATGGGGAAAATTGCCTACATCCTATGCCTGACTCAAGTTTGAATTCTTGGTGTGCACTCTACGAATGGCCCCAGAAACTTCCAGAAGAGAAATAATGAAGAATTTATTTTCAGACACAAAAAGTACAAGCAACAAATGAAAAAACAGACAAATCAAGGTTCCTCAGAATGAAAATTTTGTGCTTCACAGAATACCGTACAGAAAATGGAAAAAAAAAATGTTTTCACATCATGTATCTAACAAGAAGCTTGTATCTAGAATACAGAAAACCTCCTCACTTCACAATGAAAAGACAAATGATTCAATTAAAAATCAGGCAAATGCCTGAATAGACATTTCCTCAGAGGAGACAGACAAATGGCTAATAAACACATGAAAAGATACTCGATGTTATTAGCCATTAAGGAAATGCACATCAAAACCATAATGAGATATCATTCCATAACCCTAAGAGGTTAAAGTAGAAAAAAATGGATATAGCAAGTATTGGTGAGGATGTAGAGAAATTAGAACTTTACATGCAGCTGATGAGAGTGTAACAGGTGCAGACTCTTTGGAAAGTATCTGGTGATTCTCAAAAGATGGAGCATAGGGTTCCCATGTCACACAACAGATCCACTGCTGGGTACAAAGTGTGATCAAAAATTATAGTTAATTAAAATTCTGTTTTTATGTTGATTATAGAAGGAGACATATTGCCATTAATGCCCTTCAGAACACTTCCTCTCACTTCAAAAGCCCTTACCCTATTATTCTTTCCATTTCTTTTGTGTTTACCTGTCTGTCTATCTGTCTGTCTGTCTGTTTGTTTGTTTGAGGCAGAGTCTTACTGTGTCATTCAGGCTGGCTTTGAACCCACTATATATTTCAAGCTGGCCTCAAACTTGTAGTAATCCTCTTGCCTCAACCTCCCAAGTTCTGGGATTATAGGCATGTACCACTATGTCCAGCTCTTGCCACTTTCTGAAGCAGTTCTAGAAGTCATGTTTCATTAGTGCCTTTAGCTATGACATCATGACTGCCTTGATGTCTTCAACTGATTGAGAATGTTCACTATTCATGATCATTATGACACTGAGAAAGAGCCAGAAGGTGCACAGTACCAGGTCCAGTAAGTAAGGTGGATGAGGACATATCATCATGTTTTTGTTTGACAGAAACTACTATAAATATTTTTATTTAATTCAGTACATCCAGGCAACCACAAGTCACTCCCAGAAGAGGGTACAGGCTTCTCTTGGGAGTGATGGCATGTTCTAAAGTTCTTTATGATAATAGTAGCACAGCTTGATGAATTGTGCACCATAAATAGGCAAATTCTATGATAAATGAGTTTATACCACATAAAGACTATTTTCTAAAGAAAAGCTCAGCCTTCTGTTGACTAACTTTACGTAGATGAAATGTTGTTAAAATATGTGTGCTCGAAGATTGTGAATTTTGCACATGGTCAGAAGCACTGATTGTCTTCATGGACCTTATCTTGTCACCCGTAGAGGAAACATCAACCTTTCTCAAACAGCTATATGTGACCCCCCAATAGAGGACTGTTCTCTCCTCTAAAATAGAGTAAAACAGAAAGGAAATGTAAAGGGAGGAAAGTCAAGAGAGGGAAGTAGAGAGGGCAGAAAGAGGAAGGGAAAGAAAGGGAAGAAGAGAGGATATTAATTTTAGGTTAATTTCAAACTTTGTGTCAGACTTTGTATACAGCCAACAAAAGCAAATATAACTTCTTTCTGGACAAATGTTGTCATAGCCAAGTTGTCTCAATTAAAAATCAAGCCCTTTTTATACTGAATCACGATTATGAAATGCATAAAGTTTCCCCCAAGTTAACTTGAGCAATTTTCTAAAAAAAAAAAAAAAGGAAGATCAAGGACCTTGGTTGCTTTAAAGTATTTACTGGTTTGAAACAGAATATGTAATAAGTATCTTTTAAATTATCATAGTCTTGAATTATTAAAGGAAAGCATTAAAACTTTGAAGATTAAAATAGCATTTTAAATTAATTTTATTTTTGGAAAGAACCAAATAGGGCACAGACACTGAAAACAAAACTCTATGGTTGAGGCAAAAAGCAGGTTAGACACTGCTATAGAGAGAATTATGAAATTGGAGTCTAAATCTGAGTCAGCAACTAAAGTACAGCACAGAAACATAAAGACTGAAAATAGGACAGAGATTAAATGACAAAGAACAGAGTGAGAGAATCTAATAGAACTCTACAATAGAAACAGGAGGAAATCTGCATAGATCTGCTGAGAAAATCCAGAATTGGTGGAAAACATTAGCACTCTAAAGAAACATGAATCCAGACAAATCTGCACCAAAATATATTGTGGTACAATGATAAAACACTATAGCCAAAGAGAAAGCTGTAAAAGCAGCTGGACCAAAAGGCAGATAACCCAGAAAGGTAACTGCAACAATTTGACTGATGTGAATTCTCAAGAACTATAAGGCCAGAGGGTGTCTGGGAAACCATTTGCCTGGAGCTAAAATTAAAAGACTACTTTTGTACCCAGATAAACTATTTTTCAGGATTTCATCCAGAAGATGACAACATTACATGGTCTGTAAAAAATGAAGAAAATGTAATGAAAATAGAAATATTGTTTTAATCACTTTCCAAAGAATATTCTCTAAAAATGGCAAACTAATGCAAAATTGCTGAGTTGGATCTAAGTTTCCTGAAAACATTTCTAGCTACTGAAATCTATTTGTACAGTAGTTTTGTTTGTTCTGGTTTTATTCTGTCAGAAAATAATGAATTTCTTTTATGGTAAGTCTGAGAAAACTTTCTCAAGCAGCGTTTATTTTTGTAGGATAATATTGAGGGATACACTTCACAGCAAGAGAAGCCTAGTGTATTTGACTGTAGCTTAGTTGTCGTCTCGTGTGTAGCTGGAGGGAAATTGTAAGAAGCCCATGCAGAATAACTATTGACTGAAGCAGGGTTGTGTTCATAGTTAATTCATTGAGAAAGTTTCTGAGCAAGAGGAAGAATCATTTCTCCAGCTGAAGTTTTGCTTTGTGAACCATCTTGTCCTTTCTTCTGAACATTATAAGCTAAAAAAATTTCTTGTTTAGATTTCCACTGAATTTTTTGGTTTAGTTAGAAACTTCAGTGTAACACATTTCTCTGGGAGGAGGAGTCTTGATTCAAGTGTTTTCATCACAAATGAAACAACTGCATTATTGATCTTCAAGATATGGACTATTCTATTTCCAGACATATTTTGTGCTTTAATTATGGGCTTTGTAGGATCCCTTTTGAGTTGATGTCTCTTCTGTTAGGTGCTGATTCTCAGTGTTGACTCCAACTACACATACATGCCAGGGGAAAGTCAGGTGCTCTGGACTGTAGGACTTCAGCTCCTCCACTTTCTGGATAGAGTTTTGAGAACCTCCTTCCCCAGGGGCTCCTCCTTCTACTCCCCCTCAGTTTAGTCGTTCTGAATTCTTGCTTTCCTCCCCTCTCATAACCTCTAGCACTTGCCATCCCCAGCACAGAGTCTCTCCCCTGCACAATACAGCTCAGCAGTTTAGTTGTGGAAAGGTGACAGTCACCGGGGCTGAACAGGGCCACCAGGGGCCGAGGAGGGTTGGCAAGGGAGCTGAGCACTGAACAAAGCTGCCAGTTACTGTCCACGTAAAAGCCTCACGTCACTGAAAACTTTGGTTCCCTAAAATCCTTGAAAAGACAGCTGGAAACATGGAAAGAATAGCTTGAGTCACATTTAAATGAAGTACTTCCTAACAGGTTCTGGGACATCTTATGATGTATTATGATTATGAGATAAATGAAGTTTTAAAAATCAAAAGGGGCTACATCGAAGAAAAGTAGACTACACAGTGAGACTCTGTATAGGAGAGAAGACAGGTGGAAAGGAAAAAGTAAACACTTGGAATGAACTGATGAAAGGGAGTTTCTAAGAATGTCTGAAAACTTAAGATCTTGGAAAAGAAGTTGAATTTATCTCAAAACAGATGATGGGTAAGATTTTTCTTTTTCAAATCTTAAGACAATCCCTAGTAACCAAATGGCAGATTTTGTCTGATTAGAATTTGAATTAGCTAAAATTTTAATCCCGAACTCTGCCATTTCTCTTTCCTAACAGCCCACCTTCTCCCTTAGGAGAAATCCACCATGTTGAAAGTGCAGAGGCGGAGCTACTGCAGTCACCAGATAGCTCTGGTTCTGTGGCACCTGGCTGGTTCTCTGATAAACAGATGTGCCTGCTCCCCACCACATCTTGGAAAATCAGCAGCCGCTCTGGGTCTGCAGCGAGAACTGAGCACTTACAGCTTCAGAGACTGACCTACAGGAAGCAGCTCAGGGTCTGAGATGTGGACCACTGGGTTGCCATGACAATGGCCTCTGCTTTTATAGATGGGGACAGGTTCTAGCACACAACATAAAGTCATGGGCATGCAGTACATCTCCTTCTAATAAAATCGGGTCAATTTTAGGTGCATCTTTCTTTAACAGTAGTGGGCCCTTTAATTGCAGTTGTTTCAAAGTACTGATTTATTATTCTTTTTTAATAAAATAAATATACGTGGAGGCCACTTTCTCACAATAGCCACAGAGGCATTAAGATGCCCAGGTAGTGCCCTTGTGGGCTGGGGAAGCTGCATGAGCCGCAGGAGCCCCAGCCGGAAGGCATCTGGAATGAGCATCCTTTATTTTCAGAGACGTGACCACGCTGGAAACTATCAATATTCCTCTGTGTGACATATCTGCTCAAATACATAGATATTCATTTGGTGAATGACTAACAGAATGAATGATTCTCACCTGACACATTTGGGAAAAAGCTTACCTCTTAGCTTGGACTGAGCAGCATTCTCTCCCTGCAGCCTATAACATGGGTCACTGCACCCCGTCCTAGCAGGCAAGAGCAGGCACCTGTTTGGTTTTGTGGACACTCACTGTCCTTCCCTGAAGGTACTCTGATGCCAGTGGGCCAGAGCGAGGGCCCAAGGTGGGGACTAAAGAGCGGCTTGCGATGACACTCCTCTTCACCCACCCCACAGAGACTACTGGCTGTGGTCAAACTGGTAGATGAATATTGCCACTCTGTCTTTCAGGGATGTTACTGTGCTAGCAGAGTCCCCCAGAGTGGTGACTGAAATGATGGAGATGTATTTTCTCAGTTCCAGAGACCAGAGTCTGAGCCCAGGGCCGGAAGTACCAGGAAAGCTCAGCCCCACCCCCTCTCCAGCCTCTGGGGCCCCTTTGCCCATGGCAGCAATTCTCTTATCTTCCCGTGAAATTGCCTCTCTGTGCCTCTGTCCCCAAATGACCCAGGCAGCTGGGTCAGAAGCACAGCCGACTCCACCATGACTGCATCTCTACTGCCACATTCCCACTGCATTACATTTTGAGGTGCCCAGAATTAGAACTCCAAGACCAGAATTTAGAGAATTCACAGGATTAGGCTTCTGCATTTTGGCACCAAGCATGGAGCAGAGGATGGCATTCCAGTGCACACCCACAATCCTGTCTGTATGAGGGCTGCCTTCACAGCCTCTGCAGCTAGGAAGAAGCCTTCGCCCTGGGTAGCTACGTGACTGAGTAAACAGGCCATGGAAAGCAAATTGGGAAAGCCCCTGGGAACGCACTCCAGGTGGCCCTGTGCTCTCCACTCCAAGCATTACTGTTATCCTCAGATCGGGGCAGCACTTACAGTACCATCACTGTCTTCAGAACTAACACTGCAGATTGTCTGTCACATCGAAGCACTGGGCACCAGGACAGGGACTGCGAGGCTTTCACCCCCAGGAGCTGCAGTGAACTTCAAATGTGCCTCCTCCCCCTCTCCTGGTGTTCTGTGCCCATGAGGCCCAGGCTTGAAGCCCACCCTGCTCATGGCCTGTTACCATAACTGGCGCACCCTCTCACTTCCTTGAGTACTCCCCAGGTCCATCTTTTCCTGTCTGAGCTGCCTTTGAAATTTAAATTAGCAAAGCAATTGACATTATCTGAAACATAAAATGCTTGTTTTTCAGGCTTCCTTGTTGTTATACACTTTAGATCTGCATCCCAGCATACATCTCAGCATGATCAGTGGCAACATAAACCAGGGAAAGATTGTATAAGAGCAGGGAAACCATCTGAGGGGCACACGGGTCAGGAATTGCGTGTCTGGCCTGCCCGTCGTCCTGTCTCCCTACCAGACATGCCTTCTGTCTGGGGGCGGGGTTAACAACACCTGCCTCGTGGGTCACCGGGAGTCCAACTCAATCAGGACTCTGCCAGCCCCGAGACGGCGTGCAGCAAGCCTCCCTCCTCCGTGGCACCTCACCAAGTCAGCCCTCTATCCAGTCCTCCTGTCCCCATCGCTGAGAAGTCAGAGCTGTATCTGTCTGAGAGGGAGGCTTCCTAGGTAAGATAGAAGCCTCTGGGACTACGAGTTATCATAGAAGACAGACTAAGCATATTTTCTTGCTGGATGGACTCAGGTAAAATTGAGCTCTAAATACCCAGGATTTATGGAATTTGTTGCTAATATTAAAGAGATTTACATATCTGTTATACTCCTGCAAGTTTAATCTGATTCCTACGAAATGCTCAGGATAGATCACTATTACAAGGACAACTTGATTATTTGAGTGAAAATTTTATTTGGTTATTTATTTATTTATTTATTTATTTATAGATGCATTTCAGACTTTTGATGGTAATCAGTA
The DNA here is from genome assembly GCA_004026965.1 of Petromus typicus. NCBI lineage: Eukaryota > Metazoa > Chordata > Mammalia > Rodentia > Petromuridae > Petromus > Petromus typicus. The sequence continues at coordinate 44,059 of PVIR01003427.1, forward strand.
TAACTCATTCTTTGCAGTTCCATCAGCTGCTCCTGAAAACGTATCTGCAGAAGCCGTCAGCTCAACCCAGATTTTACTGACATGGGCGTCTGTCCCTGAGCAGGACCAGAATGGGCTCATCCTGGGCTATAAGGTGCGTGTCATGTTGGCCTCAAGCTCTTTGGGAGCTGCAGGGAAAGAGTCACCAAACCTGGGCAACTATGTTCATCCTCCCCCAGATCTGCAGCGCTGGCCCAGAGCCCTGACCCTTTACGTCTCCTGTCTAAGCTCATTGCAGTCTGAGAAGAAGGAAGCGGTATGACTGCTCAGACACCCCACAAAGTCTAAGAGGAGCCTGAAGTTGGGCTTGCACTCACATAGTCACGCTCAAGCCTGACTCCACCCTCACCGGGTCTGATTCTCTGCTCCTTTGTCTCTTCACTTATAAAATGAAAATAATAACAGCAGCTACCGCCCAGGATCAGTCTGAGAGTCAAGGGGTCACTGAGTGCTGACACACATTGTGTGTATATTGTCCATGACAGTGGCGTCATAAGCTGTCCCCTCTTCTCAGGGTTCCATCGGCCACACACAACCTGAAGACCTGCCGGGTCCTGCGGACCCCTCAAGGGTTTTGAGCACAGTCTCTGGGCTCCTCTGCTCGGCTCAGCTCTGCCGGGCAGCAGAAGGGACACCTTGGCCTTGGCCAGGGAGGCTGCACTCTCTCGGACTCCGCTCCGCAGTTGTGAGCAGGCCTCCCTTCTGCTTTCTGTAATCGGGGTGCCTATTATTTGATTACTGCAGCTGTTCTCATAAATCTTGCTTCTTCCCTGGGAATTCTAATTGTTCCACCTGGCTCCATGACACACGGCAGGCCATCCTACAGCACAGTCCTGTGATAAATGGCAATCCTACAGTACGTGGCAGTTCTAGGGTACACAACAGTGATATGTGGATGCCCCATCACACGTGACCATGCTGTGGGACATGGCAGTATCATGGTACATGACAGTCCTACTGAGTGAGCTCAGTGACCAAAACTCCATGTCACATTGCTCGGGCTCCATGAGAAGTATGTGCTGGCTACCTTCCAACTCCTTGCTGCTGTCCCCTTGTCTCTGGCCTTCAGCTCACAGGCCACAGGGAGCAGCTAGAGAGAGTGGGCTTGGAGGAGGGTGTGGGACTGAAGTGAGAGTCGAGAGTCCTGGAGGAGGACGCCCTGGGTCCTCCTCCAAGAGGCTGAGCTTGAGGGTCACATGAGGACAGATAGCCATCTGGGACAGGAACGCAGTTTCCAAGGAAATGAGACTCCGAGTAGCTGCTGGCGGCTGGCTGCTTTGTGGCAGCAGAACGTGTCTGAGCCCTTGTGTTAGTGGATGTGGTTGGCACAGCTGCAGTGGCTTGCTTCAGACCTTACACACTGTGACCAGGCAGCCCATTAGCCAAGCCTTGGCTGAGATCATTCGCGCCGCCCTGCTGGCCTGCAGTCACTCCATCGCATCCTCCTCCACAGGCAGGCCTCAGCGGCCGCTGCCCCTAAAAAGGAAAGCCAGGCGGCCACGCCCACAGAGGTCTCCGCTAACATGTGGTGACGTTGTAACCATCTGTGCTCACATGTCGCCACCTCAGATCCTGTACCGGGCCAAAGACCTGGACCCTGAGCCCAGAACTCATGTCGTGCGAGGGAACCAGACGCAGTCAGCACTGCTGGCCGGCCTGCGCAAGTTCGTGCTGTACGAGCTCCAGGTGCTAGCGTTCACCCGCATTGGGAACGGGGTCCCCAGCTCACCGCTCATCCTCGAGCGCACCAAAGATGACGGTACGTATGGAGTCTGTGCCCAGGCTGGCCTCGCTGCCCCCCAGGTTTGCTGTGCCAATCCAAACAATCTGGATTGTGGTCATTTTAAAAGTAATTTTCCAACCACCTTTTTTTTTTTCAGTTGAAGGAAACAAAATAAAATTGTTTTTCAGTTGCTAAGCATTTATATGGCCAATTTCAGCCTGGAGTGGATTTTTACAGCCTGATTATGAAGCTATGCAGCATTTCAATCGTAACTCTGCTGTGGGCAGTGCTGACGAGAGGTGGGCTACGCTGTAAAATCGAGCTGCTCCTCTTGGGGCATCTGCTCAAATCTAATTAAAGGTCCACTCTAGACAAACCGGCCCCTGCACTCTGGGACTTCCAGGTCTCACCGCTTGTATCACAGGAGACAGTTGCCAGTTCCTGGGTACAGAACAGTACAGCTGAGAGCTCCGCGTGTCCCTGGGCCCTGTGTCTCCAGACTAGGAGCACGTGTGGCAGCTTTGTTTTTATGGTAGTCTAAATCATCAGAAAATATATTTTTCCACTTTGCAGATGTCAAACCTTTAAAGGTTACTGCCTTTACATTTTCATTATTAAACAGACTGTAATGAAGGTGTCAGGGGAAAAGTACTGATATCCCCCAAACACCCACCTCAGGCTCAGAGGCATCTTCCTAAAGTCACTAGGGAGTCCAGACCCCTCCCTGCTGGGCGAGAGCTATTTTCTTGGGGCTCCGGGAGAGCATGGGAGTCTCCTTGCCCAGCTCAGCACCACAGTAGGGGTTTGCACCCCAGAGGGGGAGGGGAAGTGGGCGCCTGGCAGGCTTTCATGCAGAGGGGAAGCAGACAGCACTGTACTACAATCTGCACAACGTTCGCAAGTGCTTCTGTGGTTTCTCTAAGGAGATGCAGGAAAGACATCTTAGAAGCTGCCCCTCCACACTGTTCCTTCCTCAAACCCACATCACTACCTAGCATACACATGGCTCTACTCCCCCTCACTCTGTGTCATGCAAAGGACCAGCTTCTGCATGGACCAGATCAGTGCTGCCCGTATATACCAACCTTGAGCCTTTTATTTTTTTGCTCAGACAGTTTTTTTTTTTTTTGCTCAAACATAGGTGTCATGACACATATTCAAAGTTTAAAATACTGTTTCAGCTTAATACCCAGAGGCAGAATTCAGTCACCCAAATGGCTGTTCTATGCTTCACTCTTTCTGTGTCATTGCTCCATGCCCACTGCCTCTTTCCGAGGAGTCAGTCCACTGGTAGAGTCCAAGGGGAGGTCTCACGCTGCACCATACCACCTGGCCTATGTGCTTAAGTAAATATGTTTCAGCACGGCTATGACCCCATCACCCAGGGGCTATACAATACCGAGCTGCTTTGTGAATTATAAGTGCCCCAAACTACCCCAAAGAATTATTCTGTGCATTCATGTGCATCGATTGCATTTTCTGGGACCACACAGGAGGGAGGGAGTGACACGCACAAATGGAAAAGTACTAATTGCCAACATGCTGCCTCTTCAGTACTTGTGACCTCCAATCCGAGGGGGGACAGACTTGAGGCCACCTGTCTAACACCTCCCTGCAGAACTCACACCCCGCAGAGCAATCTGAGCTCACAGCAGTGAGGTCTTTATTTCCAACATGGCAGACACTCTATTAGCCTTACAGGGTGCTACTGTGCCCCCAATATTCCCAGCACAGCTTGTGAGCAATGCTGTCAGGACTTGGAAGAAGATAGGCAGGGTCCAAAATGAGGTGATTTCCCAAAATTGGTAGGAAGCCACACAGAGCAGGTCTCGTTCTACAAGTCCACCAGTCCCTGGAAACTGGGGCACGTTCCACTCACGCACAGCGTCACTCTGTGTTCCCATAGCCCCAGGCCCCCCAGTGAGGCTGGTGTTCCCTGAAGTGCGGCTTACCTCGGTGCGGATCGTGTGGCAGCCCCCAGAGGAGCCCAACGGAGTGATTCTGGGTAAGGAGCAGAGGGGAGGGAAGGAGAACATCACATCTGGTGCTGTCTTCTCTTGTCATGAGGTATTCATTGGGGATAAAAGCAAATCTTTGTGTGGACGTTATTGTGAGGGGAAATTTACATTTCATTAATCCAGAACTTCTTCCATTTGTTCATGGCTCACGGCAATGTCCTTTGTCATGGGCCTGGTCCACTGTGTGTCTGGGAAGGAGCCGGCCACTTTCCCATAGAAGACGCAGACCTGGGCCTTGTTCTTGAACTTCAAGGAGCAGTGCTCATCTGCTGTGAGGATTGTACCTGGTCCCAGGGGGAGTAGCAGGGCAGGTAGGAGCCTCAGAGTCCCAAGAAATGTTTGCTTTGAACTTTTCACTCAGAGAGACCACTCTGATAACACTGATGAAGAGCTTTAACTTCTCCCAACTTCCTAAAAATACCATATTACCTGTTCAAATATCATCACTTCCTTTATTTATTTACCCTTTCACCAAAACAAACTGAGGACTGTATGTGTCAGGCGTTGTATGCAGAGTGGAGAGGAGGAATGGATAAGACCTTCCCATCCTCACAACACCCACGGCCCCATCACGCAATGGTACCAGAGACAAGACCTTTACTGAATCCCCACTGGCCATTCATGGATTGAGGATCTCACGGCAAAAGTCTGCTTTTGAGCTGGGTCCCCAGGGTTTCCGTAGGCCTGGAGGAAGGGAGGGGGCTTCTGAACAGTCCCAGGCTGCACTGGGCGGAGCCAGGCTGGGACCTGCAGTGAGGGCCCTGCTGTGCCCCGGAGGGTGCAGCCCAAGTTAAAGTGGACACTAAAGGCTCAGAGGACCAGGTAGAGAAGCACCTAGGTCAGCACTCAGCTGTGACAGTCACCCTGTCCTGACCCACAGAAGACCCTCATCCAGTTAGTTTGTGTGCTAGATGACTTTCGCTGAAATCCTAAATCTGACCTCTCAGACAACCTACTTGTGATATTGGAGTCTTAAAATGTGGCTTGAAGGATGTGTTTTTATTTTACTTTTTAAAAAAAATTTGAAACCCTGTGCTGAGCACAGCAGGGAGTCATCTGAGGACTCTGGGCAGGAATAGATCCAATAAGATTTGTCTTCTGGGTGACGACTTTGGCAGCCATGAGAAGGTGGCCTGAAAGGCAGCTATTTATGGAGCACTTGCTTCATTCAGTTTGGTCAGGAGCACTCCTGTGTCTCCCAGGAAGGAAGGCTGTGTCCTGTGTCTGCCGTGACCTTCCTTCCTGGGATTCCCAGAGCTGCCAGGTGGAAGAATTTGCTATGAGTGTCACCAGGAGTCATCCCCAGCACACCACGATGAAGTGGGAGACAATTCAGAAGTGGAGAAGGGGGAACTCTGATCTGTCACAGTCCTAAGTCCCCAGAACTGTTCTCTGGAAAGAAGCAGCCCTTAGTACTCCCAGCCACTCCTGACTCTCTGGCCAACTGCAGATGTGTGTCATGATGCACCGCAAGGTCAGCTCTGGCTGTGTGACAGGCTTCCACCTGGCTGCACTGACCCCAGAGAGCCCATGTTGGATCTGTGTCCTGGTTTTCCTTGCAGATAAGAGGCTCGGCCTGGACCATTCTGCCTAGAGAGATGCTGTCTCCAGGAACTCTGCTCCTCTAGCAAGACAAGTGCAGATAGATGTTCTCTTGGTCCATTTTGCATAGCATTAAATGAATACCACGATCTGGATAATTTGTGAAAAATAAAGGCTTATTTAGCTCAGGTTCACAGTGCTTAATAATCAGGAAAACAAATGTGAGGGACATTCCAAAAAGTAAATAACAAGATTTAAAATGAACTTAGTCCCATTTGGACAGTGCGACTGAGTCCAAAGAGCTTCCAGCTTCCTCTGACTCAAGGGAAATTATGCAACATTAAACACAATATTAAAGCTGGATTTATGAGAATGAAGGTTTGCTTGGGCTCTGGGAGCTGGAGGGTCCTGGCCAGGGAGGGCCTTCTGCTCAGAGGAGCTCTGCAGAATTCCAGGGTGGCAGCAAATGGTGAGCAGGATGGGTGAGAAAATGCCAAATGGCCTTGTTATGTTTTGTTTTGAGACAGGTCTCACTAAGTTACTGTGTCCCCAGGCTGGCTTGGACCCTCTTGCCTCAGCTTCCCAGAGTGCTAGGCCTCCAGGCCTGCACCATCACATCAGCCAAACTACCCCCTCTAGGTAAACCACTGACCCATTTATGACAGCAGTGCCCTCATCCTCTGGTAAAGGTGAACTTTCTCCCTGAACTTGTTGGGCTGCTCTTAGCTGCAGCGTCACCCGCCCTCCTGGTGTGTCTCTCTAGCCCGAATTCTCCTCTGCGCTGGAGGCTCAGTGGGTGATCTTAGTGCAGCTCACTGTCCACATGGGATTGAGCTCACTTTCAAATCTTACCATTTACTATTCAGCCCATCTGTAACATTTGTTTTTCTGATTATAAAAGCACTTTAAAATTAAATTTAGGGGGCCAGAGGTTTAGCTCAGTGGTTCCAGCACCTGTCTTGCAAGCCCAAGGTTTTGGGTTCGATCCTGGTAACCACATACAATACTGGGTGTGAAGACCCACACCCAGCAGCAACCAGTACCACATACCACAGTGCCGGGCATGGTGGCTCATGCCTGTAATCCCAGCACTCGGAAGGCAGAGGCAGGAGGATTGCTGTGATGTGAGATTGAGGCTGAGCTCAGGGCCAGCCTGAACTACAATGCGAGACCCTGTCTCAAAAATAAAATAAAAAAAAGTTAAATTTAGGCAACAATAACATAGTAGCCCACACTAATCAGAAAGGTCTGATGACAACAGTAGGCACAGAGAGTGTGGGGACTGGAACCCCCAGACAACCTGGTCAAGACTGTGGCCCATGCAGGTCCTAGAGAGCAGGGTGGCTATACCTGGGGAAGGTGGTTACGGCCACACTCTCTGTCCCAGTCGGTGTCACTCTCAGGTCATATGCCCAGGACTCCTGCACACATACACAGAGATTATTGCCACAGGCTTATTTAAAGGACAAAGAAGAAAGCAGCTATTGTCCTCTGCACAGTTTGTGGGTCCTGGTGTCTCCCCCAGATTTATGCACTGTGCCACAGATGGGCAGGGTGCCCTACTTGGTAAATGTCAGCTGTCACCTCGGCCCAATGCCCTGTGGCCAGGCCAGCTCACGGGCCTCCGTGTCTTCTGGACTTGGCCCAGCTCCGGCCCATGTTCCCAGGTGGTGTGCTGCACTGACTTACGCTCCATGGCTCTGATTGCTGGAGCCAGGGGTTCTTGCTGACAGGCGAGGAAATGAAGCCCAGAAAGGCAGTGTGGTCAGCGGAGTGATCCCAAGGTGTGTAACAAGATCAAGTTTTGGTTTGCAATCCATGGGCAGAGGTCACTCAAAATCATAAAACCCCAGGTAAAGACAAGACGATATTCAGATACTACAAGCACCACTTCAACTAGAGCCGACAGTTGCTGCATCAACCTGCGCTAGGTCTACCTATCCTTCTGTGAAGCAGAAAGCATCCGTTAAGCCTGATGTAGTGGTGTGTAGTTGTAACAGAGGCTGTTGGGATAGCCCATGACCGACACATTATTATAGCCGGCGCACCCCTTGTAGATGCTGTAGGAAAGATGGGAAACAATTTCTAAAGACTCAGGCTGCTGTTCGCAGGGGAGAAAGGAAACGACTGCTTCGCACAACTCACTTTATACCCAGAGACCTTGAATCAATGTTCCCACCACAGCAGTTCGGCCTTCAGAGTGTAAAAACACCTCTGCGACTGGTGCTTTTGTGATCTATATCAAAACATGTTCTTGCATTTCCAGAAGAGATTAACAGCACGAAACATTGGCAGGCGCCTGGAGGGAAAAACACTTGCTTATTTGCGTAAATATTTTACTATGGAGAGCGTTTAGTGTTCAGAGCCTTCCTTCGGGGATGCGTGGAGCCGCCTGAGGATGGTCATCCTGCCTCATTGCGGACTGAGTGCTGTTGAGTTAGACTCATGCGCGGGCCGGCTCCGTCAGACACCCTGGGCTCTGCCTCCACCTCTACCTTGTCAGGAGGCCTCCTGCCTTCCCAGGGCATGACATTCACCTAGAGCTTGTTCCTGAGAATTAGGAGCTCCACTGACTATGACCCGTGTCTGCACATTCCTGCACATTTGGACCCCACTGCCTTTGTGTGGTCATTATGCATGTGGCTCATTTTGGAGGGCACCTTGGCCACTTAGGGGTTCCTTGACCTCTTCCAGGAGAATGGCAGGGATGTCACTGTCTTCCAGTGGCAATCGAAGCATCAGGTACACTGTGTTCTCCAAGTGGCCTGGCTTGGGGGTCTTGAGGACTGAGGTGACTCTCAGACTGATGGTCTTTGTGTGCTGTGCAAAAGTACTACTCATGCAAGGTTTGGCCACCGTTAATGTCCAGACAAATCCCAAAGGGCTGTGCCAGCTCTCTGGCCCCTGGCTTTACAAAACTGAGCCCTATACACCTGAGTCTGTGGCTGCATCTTCCCAGCATGTCTTTGTGTCTCCCACACTGGACAGTGTCGCTGGCTGGCAGCATGCCACCTTCGCAGTCTGATTCTGTAGGTGCGTGGTGCTCCCTCCGTGTCCAGGTCTATTCAGAAACCGGCGTCAGCCTCGCACTGGGTGTTTTTAATCTTCACTTTGGATCGATGCTCTCCGTGCTTGCCTTGTTCCTTTGAATGCCTGTATTATCATAATTCACCCATAACCTTAAACACAGGGCCTCTCTCAGGCCTCGCCTGACTCCTCCTATTGATTCGACTTCCCCATTCTTCCCTAGCACGCACTCAGCCTTCCAACCCTGCCTTGCTGAAATTCAGCGCTAATGCTTCTGATCTGGCTGTGACCGTAATTACATAATCAGCCTTTTCCCCACAAACGCTCTCATCTCTGAACACCATCTATCATTATATTCTCCAAAAATGCAAGAACTATTATGCTGCTGCCTCTTTTACCAAGCATGTACCAAAAAAGGCTCTTCTATTGTCTGCTGAATAAGATTTTAAACGTGTCAAGGTAAGATATAGGTATTATAATCCTTTGTTCAACAGACCACAGTACAGGGACTAGAAATGATAGTATCTGTATTTAAAGAGAAATAATAGGAAGGTACACACATAACCCAGAGGCAGAGGAATTTTCTCCCAATAGCTCAGTGTGGGAACTGGATCAGAGATAGAAAATAATAATAACACAGATTTCCTACAATCAGGAACCAATGACATTGTGCCTTGTAGTTTATACGTTGGACCTCATAGTTTATACACACTGTGCACTGCGACTTCCCCATGATGTGACAGTGCTGGAAATGCCAGGATCACACAAGGCTGGTCCAGATAGCACAGTGTCACCGGCCCTGGGCAGCCACAGAGATGAGCACCAGGACTCCTACAGCTACCACAATCTGCAGATACGGGCGTCCCTTAAAGTACAATGATGCCATATTTGCACAGAACCTTCACATCTTCTGTATTGTTTAAATCATCTGTGGATGACTTGCAAGGCCTACTACAGTGTAAAAGCTATGTGTATAGTAGCTATTCAGTATCAGTTGGGGAATAATGACCAGCGGAAAAGTCATGTCCAGTACAGACACATTTCTAACCCTTGGCTAAGTCCAGGATGCAGAGCCCTCGGACATACAGAGCCAACTGTACTCACCAGTTGTTAAAACACATGTTTTTTTAGGGGAAAATATACTTTTGCTATACTGTACAAGTAAAAAAGCCCATGTTTGGAATAAAAATTCCATTTTGCTTAAAGTCTATGTACATAGAAAAATGATTATCAAAAACTTTTAGGTAATAGCAGTGGTCTGTAAGCGGGAAGGCGGCCTTACTATAGGTACACACACACACACACACACACACACACACACACACACACACACACACACACAGCACTGGCCACTCCCAGCCTCTGGGCTCCGAGCATTGCACCAGAAATTTAGGGAACACCCTGCCCTGAGCAGCTCTGAGCTAGTGCCGCTGGGAGCCAGTGACCAAATACTGTGGTTCTACCCTCTCAATGAGGCCCACTCTCCACTGGGTGGTGCCCAGCCCCCACTGGCCACATACTTCCCTGAGTCTCTGAGTCCCCGAGTCTCTGCAGTCACTTCCCAAATAAACCTACCCTTGCTCAGGGCATACCTCCAGGACCCAGCATTGAGTCATAAGTGATTTATATTTACATTGCTTTCTACTTTCTTAAAATAACTTTTATGGTAAGGAAATAAGTAATATATATCTTATTTGGGATGTGGATACTAGAGATTGAACCTAGGGCCTTCACACTGAGCCACACCCCAGTCCTTTCCAACAAATTCTCACCACGTTGCTAAGGTGCCCATGCTGTTCCTGAACTTGAGATCCTCCTGCCTCCAACTCCCAGCTTTCCAGGACTCTATATGATCTTAAAAAGACTAGACTCAGGCAAGGGAAGGGGCTGAGGCACAGAGAGCTTCAGAACTGCCTGAGACGTCACTGTCCCATCCAACCTGGGCTGTCTCAGGGTCAATGGCAGTGCCTTGGGGGGCAGAACAACCCCTCTCTCTGAATGGGAACGTCGTACCCTCCTCACATCCTGCCTCTGTGAGCTGGCTCAGTGCTGACTGCTGGCCAGCTCAGCAAATGCGCCTCATGCCAGGCCCATGCATTTATAACATCCAAAGGGTCCCTTGTCCCCAAGAGCACCCACAGTGCCCACCTTGTGCCTGGCCCTGCTGGTCCGTGTGAGCCTGTTATGTCCTCCTCCAGACTCAGCAGCTTTGCCTCTGGCCTCTGCCACAAGGTACTAGGCTTGGGACTCCTCAGCAGACCCTTCTCCAGCACAGGCACTACACAATTTTCCAGGTGTCCTGGCTTCTTTGCCCACTTTCTGGCTCATTTGTGTCCCCAGCGAGAACTTGCACAGGCTGGACATCCTGCCTTCCAGCTGTGCCAGAGTCGAGCTCATCGCTGCAGTTGGCACTGCTAGCTCTGCTCTCCTCCTCTCACCCCTGCACCTTCAAAGTCTCCCGGTGACTCTCTCCAAATCATCCGCGAGCAGGAAGGAGCTAAGTGGCAGCAGGCATCCCAGGGAGGACAGGCTCTGACTCCAGGGCCCCAGCCCCCCTCGTGACTGTGTTCATGATGTCCATCCCTGCCTGCCTCACATACAGGAGGCAAGTGCTGCCTTCTGCTCATGGGAAACCATAGGTCTGCTCTGCTATGTGGCAAGTGCCAGAAGCTAGAGGGCCCCACCCGTGGTGGCGGATGCTTCTCCTCATTAACAGCAGGCGAGGAAACACTGTGATCATGTGGGGTCAGACTTGCCCACAGTGAGCACAGAGGTCTCGGACCCCTGCAGTACAGCCAGGGTTTTCCGAGAGAGATCCAAGGTCAGACACAACACGTAACATGTGACCATGTGTCTCTCAGAGCAGACAGGATAACCTAAGCCTAAGAGAGGGAAAGGGAGGCACAGTCATAGGACAGAAGCCACCTGGCCTAAGGCTAAGACATCCTGGGGAGGACAGGAGGATGGTGGGGGTAGGAAAGAGGGTCTGGCGTGGCACAGAGGATGAGTTCCTCCTTGGTCCCTAAACTTCGTGGTCGCAAATTTGTGTTGTTGAGTAAAATCTTTAGTTCATCTCTAGATTAGTATTTCTAGCAAGAGAATAATCTGAGGAGAGGTAAAATAATACAGATAGACTAATGACAAAAATACATCTGTGGTCATGTCTAGATCCTAGCAGTAAATAATGCCTCAGCAACTCGGACTTCCACGTTGAAAGGCAGTTCAGAAGATTACTGACAAGTCTGAATCCCACTCCTCCCTGCACAATATAAAATAGCAAGTAGGGAGCAAAATCCAGCTGGTGGTGCCATGGGAGGGCATGGAAATGGGCACTGGGTGCTGGTGCCCTTCAGGATAACAGGCAGGGGCAGGTCAGGAGTCTGAGGAAGGTGTGCTGTCGGACGTTTCACTTCTTCACTGTCCAGGGTAGACCATGCACTTTCCCACACTGTGAGGAAGAAACCTGCTTGGTGTGTAAACTGGCGGCGGATCCTGCCAGGACCTCCACGCGCACAGAGCGAGGCCAGCCAGGTGGCTCCTGTGCTTAATGCACTTCACTGGCGCTTCTTTGGGGGGCCCTATATCTCTGGGCCCCCGGAACCAAATCCAAGGCTTGAATTCACTCGCGCTGTTCACACAGGTTCTTGATGTGTTTTCAGGCACTGGTTTGATCACGGCCTCTTCTGGCACATTTTTGTCTGCTGGTGCATTCCCTGGGCTTGCACAGAACATGTCATTGGTCTTTGCAAAAAGCTTTCTTCAGTGTCCTCAGTTTCAGAGCATGCATGTGGAATGGCTGAGGGCCGTGGTCAGTTGTTTTGTGCTGGTTACAGAATGACTGTGCCCAAATGGTTGGGTGGAAGCTGGGGCCATATCCAGGCTGGCACCTGTTTCTCTGTGAGGCCGGCTTAGGTCATATGCAGATGCAGGAATCCCATGTGGACAGCAGTGCCCAACACAAAGGTCATTTGTGTCCCCCACCTTGATCTCTACTGTGAGCCACGTTAACCTCTGCAGAAGCATATGTCACTCTGTACCTGCAGCCCCTGACTGCACAGAACACTGGGATCCTTGAGTCACCACCACACAGACAGTTGGGTCACTGGCAAAAGCCAGGGGGCGTGTAATGAGAAGGTTAGGGTAACGCAAGAAGCCTGTTTCCATCTCACAGCAGCCACAGAATCTCAGAAGACTCACTATTCAGAGTTAAAAACAGGTGATACTAGAGGGCCAGGGACGTAGCTCAGTGGTACCACACCTACCTACCTTGAAAGCTCAAGGGCTGAGTTTGATTCCCCAGTACCAAAAATAATAATAATAATAATAATAGCAATAAATTAAATATGCAAAGGCAGATACTAGGAGGGAAACAAGCAGTAATATGGTGAGCCAGGATTAGGTAACGGAAAAGACAGGAGACGGGAAAGAAGGAAATGACACTGATTTCGTCACCATGTACAGCGAGGCACCACAAGATGGTGTCAGAGGAAGTCAAGTCCAGAAGAACCAAGGACAGATGATAAACCTTTCAAACTATCAGAGGGGGAAGGGCACAGTCAGCCAACCACCCAGCAAGCAGAGGTGCTCAGGAGAAAAGCAGCATGCAGGACAGGGCACCTGGTCTGCTGTGGAATGCATGAAGGAGTGAGGATGTCGCCTGGTGCTGTGGGGTGCACCTCTGACCCAGCCCTCGGGGGGTTGAGGCGGGAGGACTGCAAACTGATACATAGTGAGACCTTATACCAAAGGAAAAAAAGGAAGAAAGAATAGAAAAATCTCTTCCTAAGCACTCTATGTTCTCAGATTATGCCAGAGAGATCCGCAAGAAACCAGCATTGGTGTCTGCTCAGGAGGGGCCTTGGGAGGTATGAGGTCAGATGGCAGGGGAGTACTTTGCACTATTTACCGTGCACTAATTCGGAGCCATATGAACATAATACAGTTCAAAACCAATAATAAAACACTTTACTACAGCACTTTTAATGCCTTTTTTAAAAGGCAGTTTAAGTCGAGAGTTTTTCCAGATGGAATACTAATTCCATGTCCAGAGCTGCTCCCAGTTAAATGCATCGAACTAGAATCAGATAGAATTAGAATTCAGTAGTTCTCCCAGCCCCTGAAGAAACAGGAAATTGTTGGAAGACATATACTTCCTGAGGAATTCCCACGTAACGGACACTTTCCCTCAGTGCCTGACGAGGTGAGGACCTGCTCCTATTACACAGTCAAGTGACATAAATTAAGCACATGCCCCGATCTTTGGGGGCAAGGTTTGGGACTGGAGAGTGTCTGCCTGTGTCCCATGCCATGCCTGGCAGGGTCAAAACCTGTCCCGAAGCTGCCTAAGGCTTTTGCAGAACTGTCATAGCGTCGGTGTCTAGGAGCGGGAAGAGCCACAGAGTAAAACTTCATGGAGGCTGCGTGGAAACACTACTTGGGGCTTGACCAAAGCCACCAGGATACCATGGTGAAAGGCAGTTGGAAAATGGCACCTGCCAACTGTAGAACCATGGAGCCCTGGTTATTTTTGTTGTATCTGACCCAAGAATGCTGCTGAGTGCTGCGGCTGCACCAGGCTTTGGATCCCTGATGGCCCTGTGAGGTATGTCCCTTGTCCCCACACTCATCCAGGGCACATCATTCGTCCACAGGGCAGGGAATTAGCAAAGCCCCTAGAACTCATCTCTTCCTTCTAGAAGGAACGCTGCTCCTGATGGGAAATGTGCTCCTAAGGGGGCTGTGGGACACTGTGGGACACAGTTGACTGTCTCTTTGCCAGCAGATGCGTAGGAGCTGTTCTCTGTAGATGGAGGCCTGGGGCTCTACTTTCACCTCTGTGTTTCCCACCACTGGGGCCTCCCCACCTCCCCGCAGTGCCCTCCCTGCCCCACAGCACAGGCCCGGGCTGCGGGCCGCAGACTCCTGCCCACAGCAGAGCTAGGAGGCAGGGGCGAGCTGGCTGGGAACAAGGCTGGCCAGCCTTGCTGGGCTTCTGTGGGAGCAGACAGGGTCAGTGAGAGGGTCAGAGCCTTCTAGCCTTGCCAGCGGCCCGAGGCCAGCTGGGCTGCCTCCAGGAAGCCCTGAGGCCCTGGGTCCCTATGTGCCAGAGGCTGCGCCGTGGCCAAGACGGTAGCTGACCTGGGCAGCCAGGTGGCATGATGAGGGGTGGGGTAGGCATGCCATGCCAAAGTCTGTGTGGTGATGAGGGCACTGTTGGCTGTGACCTCTCGGCCGGCGTGACTGTCGGGCACTCTGAGTGTGACCTCTGTGTGATTGCCCTGCTGACCTCTACATGGCAGCTGGGAGAGCTCTTTACACAGTCGGAGACATAGCAGCTAGAGCTGGGAGTATGCCGGGCAGCTTGGTCACCCTGGGCCAAGGGCCAGGCAAGGAGAAGAAACAGAGGGAGCAGAGGGCCTCACCCAGAGCGGAGACCGGGCTGGTGCCGAACCAGCCTATCAGCGTGCCAGGCGGTACTTGTCCCCACAGGCGGCTGCCTGCGATGGCTTTGCTGGCAAGGCCTGGTCAGTTCTCCTCGCCTGACTTCCCCTCTGCATCCCCCTGGTTTAAACTGAACAGATGGGCTGTCATTAATTTTCCTGATGCCACAGTACGTGTCCATCCTGGCTGTAGTGGGAGTGGGAGCCCGGCAGCGGGACCCCACGCTGTCTGGGAGCCCAGGAAGTCCAGGCCCGGCGTGAGTGCAGCACGCTGGGCCTGAGAGCTGCCCAGGCCTCCGTGGGTGCTGACGGGTGGGCCTCAGGCTTCCCAGTTGGAGGGATTTGATCATTAATAACGTCTGATCAACCGTGAACCCTTAATAGTCAAGGAACTTGAGAGACACGCAGAGCAGGCCGGCCTCCCTCAGCTGATTAAAAAGCACAGGAAGAGACTTCTGGACAGTGGAGCCTCCCAGAAACCAAGGGGCTGCTGTGCGGGGAGGGGCGCAGGAGAGAAGCAGGCACCACGACAGCAGGGAAACAAGAGGAAGGCGGCGTACAAAGGGCTGTCCCGCCCACAGGCCACACTGTGGCTGGCAAATGTTAAAGGACTTGCGGGCTGCTGGCACTGCCCTCTCCTGCCCAGAGGAGGAGAAGGGCACCATCACCTCATGGGTGAGGGCAAGGGGCAGCACAGCCATCACCGACACCGGCCTCAGCCCTGCAGCAGGGGCAAGGACAAGGACTCTGGGGGCGTCTCCCAGCGCCAGGTCCTCGGGAAAGATGCATCTGTTTTCACATCCCATTTCTGTGAGAGTGAAGAGTGAGACCAGCTTCCTGGGGCCCCTTGTTCAGCACCCCGAGTGCGCACCACCCGCTGCCGTGCTTGGGTTTCTGGTGGGTGGTCCCCAGAGTGGCGGACAGGCCTCGCCCTAGCACTGGCTGAGCAGCCTTCCTGTTTCTCTCCACCGGCACCACCCACAGGTTACCAGATCGCCTACCGCCTGGCCAGCAGCCGCCCCCACACCTTCACCACCGTGGAGGTCGGCGCCACCGTGCGGCAGTTCACAGCCACCGAGCTGGCCCCGGAGTCAGCATATGTCTTCAGACTCTCTGCCAAGACCCGGCAGGGCTGGGGGGAGCCACTGGAGGCCACAGTCATCACCACCGAGAAGAGAGGTGAGTCCTGATGCCAGCATCACGAAAGGCAGGCGGGCAGAAGGTGGGCATGGGGCAGAAGGTGGGCACGGGGCGTGCAGCTGCTGTGCTGGGCCCTCTGTGTCCACACAGCGGCTGGGAGCCTGCTGCTTCCTTCCATGACACAGAAGAGACCCCCAGAGCCAGGTACTGAGTGGGCCACGTGATCTGTGACATCCACATAGCACAACCTTTAGCCACACTCCCCTCTCTCAGACAGAGCGACTTCCTAGGCCTGAAGACGAGGAGTGTAGCTCAGGGCCTCACGGCCATGTGAGTGTGAGCTTCCCAAATACACGCCCCTGCTCCCTGATGTTCGAGACCCTGTGCAGCAAGGGAGGCCTCTTTGCACTGTGCAGGCTCACCAGCCCAGTTTATTTTTCTGAGACAGGGTCTCACCTAGTTGCCCAGGCTGAGCTCGAACTCGAGACCCTCCTGCCTCAGCCTCCCAGAGTGACTTTTTCTTATGAGATCGAGAATGCACAGTTTTAGGGAATGAGGAGTTGACCTCAGGGCTCCTCGACTATGACCTTCACTCTAGAAGGGAAGATCGACACAGTCCCACCACATCCTGGTCACTTTGGGGACATAGCCACCTACGCATCTTCTCAGGATCTCACAGAGGTCCTCGGAGGCTTTGCTTCAGGGAAGCTGGCAGTCTAGGCTGAGCCCCATAAGGGCACTGCATGGCTGCTGGGCTGCAGGCCTGCTGGGGCCTGAAAGGTTTGATCTAAGTCAGTTCTGAGTAGAAGGAATGCTCCCACGAGCCCCGTTGTAAGTGGAGCAGCACAGCTGGCCACAGCTGCCGGGTCTGAGCGCAGGACCCCACCCCTCCGGGCACCTCTTCTCTAGGAGTTCCGATGCCCCCGCCAGGCCAGGGACCTTGTCCGTGGCTCCAGGGCAGGGAGCTGAGAGACCGAGGTCAGCAGTGTGTCCAGAGGGAGCCCGGGAGGCTCCCAGAGAAATCGGGAGGCACGGCACGAGCCCAGGGAGAGACTGCTGATTAGGGTAGATCGAAGCACTTCTCATAGACCCGTCACTGCAGGGCCCACGATCAATCGCTGCTTTATTACACCCCACACATTTTAATCAGAATCAATAACCTTCATGATAAACAATTAAACAATTATTCCTCCCTCTGTGGAGTTTCTCTATTGAAATCAATGGGGTCCAGGAGGGCAGTGACAGCCCGGTGATACCCATTTGAGACCAGCCCAGTGCTGTGCATCTTGCACCCTGTACCCTGCACCCTGCACCCCAACCTCTGTGCCACAGATAGCACAGCCCTGCACCATGCCCCTCAGAAGAGCCATGGGTACCTGGTAGTGTGAGTCCAGCTGCTGCAGGGAGAGACCCGGTGTTCATGTTGAAGAGAGCCTGGGTCGGGTGCAAAGGGCGAGCCCGGAGCCCTGTGATGCCAGCTGCCATCAGAGTCTAGTATGTGACCGGGAGGCAGGGCCAAGCGGGCATCAAGTCTGTACACCTCTGGTTCTGCAAGGTCCCCAGGAGAGTCTAAGCCAGCTGGGCAGGAGCTCCTCACTCTGAGCTGATCCCTCACCTTTCAGAGCCTGAGCCCCAACAGCCCGCTCTTGCAGGGCAGCTGGACACATGAACAGCGGCCTCCCTCATGCTTCTTCTGTCCTCTTTGGTTGCAGAGCGGCCAGCACCCCCCAGAGAGCTCCAGGTGCCCCAGGTGGAAGTGACCGCACGCAGCCTCCGGCTCCAGTGGGTCCCCGGCAGTGATGGAGCCTCCCCAATCCGGTACTTCACTGTGCAGGTCCGAGAGCTGCCTGGGGGCGAGTGGCAGACCTACTCCTCATCCATCAGCCATGAGGCCACAGCCTGCGCCGTGGAGAGGTACTGAGAGACCGGCTCTGCCACACAGCCGCAGGGCAGGGGCAGTGGCCCTCAGAGACACCCACCAAACCATCCCTAGCAGCACTGTCTGTGCCAGGGACCCCAGCTCTCCCTATCAGCCTTGCAGGTTTGCATATGCACACCCCATGACTGTCCAGGTAGGCACAAGGGGCCGAGCCAGGCTGCGTGGGCTCAGGTAGCTGTATTCTCTCCCACAGGAACAGGGAAGAAACACACCCTGCCCAAGTGCTGACCTTGGCTAGTGATGGCTGGGAGAGCCTGGGACACAAGGCCGGAATCACCCCTACATGCACACACACGCATGCACACATGCATGCACACATGTACACACACATATGCATACACACATGTACACACATGCACACACACAGGCACACTCCGTTCAGTCCTGTGCTCACCGGCTCAGCAGGAGCACAGCACAGCGGCTCTGCACATGTGGGCTTGCGGCTCTGCACAGCCCCGTCACAGCCCCTTCACAACGGAGCAAACCAGCTAGGACAGGAGGAGTCAAGGCCCAACACCAAGCAGGTTTTTTTGTCCTGCTTGGGAAGCACTAGGCACTTTGCTTCTCACATACCTGTTCTAAGCACCTGTTGCCAGGCTGGCCCTGCAGGGTGTGAGCAGGGCTGCGGGAGCAGAACCTTCACCAGCACATGCCACGGGGAGTGGCACCCCCTTCATGTCTGTTGTGGTCAGGTGGCTGCCAGATGGTTAAAGCTTTTGGTCTGAGCTTTATTGCTGTCTTTTTGAACTTCACCATCGTCATCGTCATCACTTTGTCATTACACAGTGGCCCCATCCAAGATGAGACAGATGTCCCAGGATGGTCTCCACAAGCCTGAGAGCACAGAAAGTGCTGAGCCCATAGCATGCTGCACTTCCCTGACCTGGGCTCAGCCAAAGTCTGCTTTATAAACTAGGCAACAGCAACTAATAGCAAAGTAGAACAGTTATAACAAGACAGCAGGCCATGAAGGATTTCAAACCTATGAATCATGTATTTCTAAAACTTTCACTGAATACTTTCTGACACCAAGCAGAGCAAAACTATGAGACGGGCCACTGGAGTCAGCCTTCCGTCACTTGCAAAGCCATCCCCAGAGGTTGCTCCACGTCAACCATTATAGCCCTGTGGAAATGCGGCCCAGAATTGTAGCATTCTTACCTTATAGACGAGGAGGCAGGAGCTATCTTACACAGTGTATATGCTACTCCACAGTTTCTCCAAATGGAAGACATTAGTCCCCTAATCTTCGGTGGCTGTGAGATTCCTTGGGCTGTTTTCAAGGTGTGAAGGATACCATCCACCTCTGGCAACTGAGTTACAAGGGGCCACGGTGCAGGGAAAGGCCGGGCATACACAGACAGCTCAGCCATAGGTGGAGTAGGCCTGTGGTCCTGGAAACCTATCCCATTACTTGCCCAGCCTCTGGTCCTCACTGTGAAAGCCAGAGCTGGTGGCACCTTCACCCTGAGTCCCAGACTGGCCTCATCGTGACTCCAGCAAATGGCCAGCCGTTTCCCTGGCCAGCAAATGGTCAGGTTAGACCATCTGAAGCATCAGTCTGTCCTCTGAGTTCCTGTGAGTGTCCTGCCAACCCTGTGAGGAGCAGCCCTGGCGCCCCAGGATTCTCCCGAACGGGCCCTGGAAGTCTGTGACCGTGGCCAGGCCCCACCTCCTTAGGAAACCTGGCTGGACTATGCTGGGCGCTGGACTGAATTAGCAGTGTGCCCAGGGGTTAAACAACTTCACTCCTTTATGTTACCATCGGAGAGAAAGAAAAGACCCAGCCTCTTTCCCTGGAGCTTCTGTGATCACGGAGACTAATCGTGCACTGGGGACTCGGTGCTGTAAAGGAGAGGTCTGTGATTCAGGACAGACAGTTTAATTTGGTGGCGAGGAGGCTGTTGTCAATTTCCTAATGGGCCAGAACTAGGACAGATGCCTCCTCTGCCTGTCAATAGGACATGTCACAGGCAGTCCTGAGGAAGCAGCATTCTCTACCTTACCGTGCTATAATCTCTCTTCCTGCTTAATAATCCTGGCAACTGTTTTACCTCTACCACGCAGGTGACATCTACACGGGGCCAAAGAGCATTGCGTGTGTAGCTGTATAGATCGAAGGAGTGTGGCCATGTCTGCCTACAGAGGCCCAAGCCAGAGGGAGAGAGAGAGCTGAGCCCTGTTTGGGCTTTTACTGAGGATGTGGTACTGAATCCCCAGTGGAAAGGCAGCAGCAAAGGAGGCCACTGTGACCATGGGGCCCCAGGAGGGCGAGGCACTGAGTACACTCTGCTCTTTCCCCATCTCCTGGGGGACAGGTGCAGTGAATGGGACAGAGTAGAAAGGCCGGAAGGGGAGTACCGTGTGACACAGAGGGACCCTGCCAACCCTTGCTCCTTCAGAGTCCATATTTCTCCTCCTTTGGAATATTTAAAAAAAGAGACATTTAAAAATCAAGTGAAGTTGCCCAAGAATATTACACATAGCTTCCCATATTCTTTGTTCTTGGTGATGCAAATGATAAACTCTGAATCATTTCAGAGCCTTTAAGATAAATGAATAGAAGGGTAGCGGATAGCTTTTAAAACGTCTCAGGCTCATACATACATTGTCACCAAAATGAATGCAGGAATCAGGTGCTCCCTGTATCAACAAGGCTTCAGTGGCGCACTGAGGGAGGGACGACACTGCCAGCCCAGCCCTTGGCATGTTCACATGCATTCCCAGCCACACTGGGTGTGACTCCAGGCCCAGGCAGGGACACGCTCGCTTCCTCAGTGTGCCTGGCCCATGCCTTGGGAGCCCAAGAGTTTGGATGCAAGTTTGGATAGTGGGCTTCTGCTGATGCAGTCTGCTCATCTCCTGAGTTTTGGGTGGTTAAAAGGAAGAGTCGGGTAGTAGGTGTCTTCTCAAAACTGTATCAAATCCATCCAGTTTCTGAGTCTGAAGAGCTGGAATTTGGAAGGCAGGGCATGCACAGGGGGCAAAGAGCAAGGACGGGGCAGGCAAGCTGGGTTCTGCATGGATCGCTCCCAGGAGGAAGCGAGAGCACCAGCGGCCGGGATCAGGGAGTCTGCAGGGAGAGCAGAGAGCAGGAGATTCGGTGATTGGTGCTGGTGTTCCTAGACCCCCTGGACTCCACGGACTGGGCTGTGTGATTTACACAGCAGCTCTGTGAAGTATGAGCACTGGGGTGCAGCTGTCTCCATTTTTGTGGATGAGTAAAGTGACACCCATAGAAATGAAACAGGCCAAGCAGAGTGACGCACACCTGTCATCTAGCCCTGCAGGAGGCCGAGGCAGGAGGATTACCAGTTCCATCGAGCCTAGCCTGGTCAGCTTAGTGACTTAAGCAAAACCTTCGCTGTCTCAAAAGAAAAAAGTTTAAAGGCTGGGAAGGTAGTTCAGAGTAAAGGTCTTGAGTTCAGTCCCCAGCACTGTACTATAAAAAAATGCCTTGCCCTGGTTAGTAATGATGGAGCCAGAATGTGAATTCAGCATGGCAACGCCAGGGCACAGGCTTGAGCTGTCCAGGTGAGAACAGAATCCGGAGAACATGAGGGGTTGGAGGTGTGTATTCTGAGCCTATTTGTGGTTTGCCCGGTGTTCACTGAAATCCTGCTGTGCTGTATGAGGACACAGGAGGGTGAGGTGGGCTAGAGGTGCCAGGGCCAGAGGATAGAGGGGCACAGAGAGCCCATGCAGAATGTCCTGGGCTGGTCACTAGGACAGGAGCCACCGCCACTATCGTCAGCCTCTCAATCTGGCCCACGAGGTGCCGCTTGCTTATGTGGCCTCTGAGTCGTGGCCACCTCTTTGCAAGGACCTGCCATGGTTGCCCACTGAGAGTCTGCCTCCCATCAGTAGAGGGCACAAGCTGGCAGGACGTAGGCCTCCTGCTCAACTGCGTGTTCCACTTTCCTGTGCACCAGCCCCAACTGTGCCAGAGCCACGTGACATGTGCTTGTGGTGCACCGGTGTGTGCCCATCAGCTCTGAGCACATGTGCATGGCAGAGAGAGCGTCCTCAGGGAGCATGCAGTACAGCCCCTTCCCCACATGATCAGCACCACACTGCTAAATGCATCACAAGTCCTTTCTGGAGCACCTTCTACGTGACAGGCTCCCATGTCCAGCGCCGTTGGCCAGCCTCACCCCATTTATCCCTCCCTCCACCAGCGGGCTCAGCGCTGATGGGGAAGGTCAGAGTGGCCCATTAACACAGGGAAGGGGCCAGCCTTGATGCGGTGCTTCAGGTGGCCTCGGGGCTGGCTGATATTCTTGGGTTCTCATTCTGCAAGGGGACTCCAGAGAAGTCCTTGTTCTTTGAGGAGCAATCTGGTCCCCAAAAGACGATTGCTCCTGCTTGTTGGGGCAGGCAGGCGAGGTTCTGTGAGGCTGTGCTGCAGTCCAAAGTGACAGCAGCGTGGAGACAGTGAGTGGAGACTGCTGGGTCCCCTTCCCACAGGGTCTGGAAGACGAATCCCTGCAAATCTCTTATCTCAGCATCCTCAGTCTTGAAGGAGAATGAGGCCTGTTAGTACAGTTAGGGCTAAAACCTTCCTTAGATGATTATTCTGCCTCCGTGCAGAGCCAAAAGAGACAGATGCAAATTAAAGGAAGAGACAAGAGGCTTCATCCTATCTTTTCCCTATTGGCCCAAGTGAAGATTTAACTGTTTTTTATTTAAAAAAAAAAAGCAGCTGTTAAGTTCCTGACGACCTCAGAAGAAAACATAAATCACACTTCTAATGAGTACAGGCCACGTGCCTGGGAGTTTGTCTATGTTGTGTCCCTCCCTGGTGACCCAGAAGGTTTTATTTTCTCGTCTAGTTTATTCCTGGGAAAGCTGACATGAGAGCATCAGCCTTTCATGACACATTCGGTTCGGAGGGCACTAAGATGGTCGGAGGGTGAGGGCCAAGGGCACAGCATATGGCACACATTTAATGGGCAGCAGGTCTGAGTAAAGACCCAGGATGCCCTGTTCTTTGTCCCTGTGGTGGTCTCTGTCCCACTGCCACAGGTCATTAGGAAATGAGGGCAGGGCAGGATGCCAGGGCCCCTAGTCATGTGTCTTCTTTCCTCTTTAGGCTGAGACCTTTCACTTCGTACAAGCTGCGCCTGAAAGCCACCAATGACATCGGGGACAGCGACTTCAGCTCAGAGACTGAGGCAGTCACAACGCTGCAGGACGGTGAGCAAGCAGCCCTGAAGCCCGAGACTTGCTCCTGTGAGGTCTCACTTTTGTCCTAGCCAGGAAGGACGGGGCCGCCAAGGAGGTGGCACGCAGCAGATCCCATTAGTACAGACAGCTCGGAGTATTCTCACACACCGGCAATCGTAAATCAAGGCATCAAAGGCTTCCAAATGGAATGGAACTGTCTTTGATTGTCTTCCAAAGCCCCTATGTCCATTAGCATCCCAGAAATTGAATAATTGATAGGGTCGTTAAAAATAAATGTCAGTGGGTAGCTGGGTTTGAGAGGTTCCCCCATTTTTCTCATTCATGAGGTCTGCATTTGAGAACAGCACGGGTAAGTGATGGAAAGCAGAGACCTCAAAGCACCAGGTGGATTTTACACCCCATCCTACCTCAGAGCCGCTGGGCCTGAAGATTCATTGTAATTTCCTATGACCTGGTGCTGCCGGGCCGCAGTGAGCCCGGGAGACGGTTCCATCAGACCTGTCGGACTGTGGAGCTCGCCCGTGGGACAGAAATGGATGGCTATTTTGCAGCAGGCAGCTCCGGCCCACAGTCTGAGCACTTAGTTCACCCAGCAGTGCTTTATAACAATTCCCCAAGCCAGCCCCAAAGCACTGTCTTTTCCATTTAACGCACCAGTGGAACAATTTTCAAACAGACCAGCTTCCAGCTGGCTCACCCTGCGACCCCACATCTTCAGTTCTGCTCTTCTTAGAACCTGTAAGTTTAGCTGCCGCCACCCAGGGCCTCATAGGACCTGCAGGACCAGTGCAGAGGGGTGGGGGAGCCATCCTGAGGCCTCAGCCAGGGCAGAGACTGTGCCACAGACCCAGCTCTTCCCTCAGGCAGAACCTGCTGATTTAGGCTCAGAATGGTGGGTCTTCCAGGCCCTAGAGGCTCTGGCTGGTCAAGTCCCAGCGAGAGGCCAGACTTGCCTTGACAAATAGCTTGGCTCCAGCTTCCTTGAACGTCCAAAGTACTTCCTGGCCCTGTGATCCTCTAGTTTGCTAGAGTCAGGGGCAGCCATCGGAGGGGGTGCAGGCAGGACCAGGTGTGCCCACAGCTTTGCAGCCCTGGCCAGAGAGCTGCGGTGGGGTGTGGGAGACAAAAGGGAAACGACCCCTACCCTCAGGATGAGGCTACACGTAGCCTAAATTCCCTTCCTCCTCCCATCAGACCACTTAAAACGGAACCAGCTTCTTTCCTCCAACAAGGGAAGGTTGGTATCGCAACCTTAGTCCCAGCGCAAACTGCAAATGCCTTCATTTTAATCTCACATGTCACACAATTGAAGTCATATTTGCAACTGTGCACTAATTGTTAGCATTAAGTAGAAAGACACACAACAAGCAGGTTTTATTGTTGTGTTATCTCTACAAACCCTGTGAGCATGAGATGGAACAGCTCCTGCGTGATCTGGGGGAATAGGCTTCTCTGAAAATCTATTCAAGGGACTCTTGGGCTCCCGAGGCCTTTCTTAATCCTTTGATATTCAAATCAGTGCTTTTGATGCACCTATCTCATCATCTTCCTTTTCTGAGAGGTGCAGTTTCCCTCGGCTGGAGGATTTGCATTGTATTTGTGCTGCATTGTCTCAGGTTGGTGGCCAAGATTGACAGGCTGCATGACCTGCTCAGGGGGAGGGGCCTGTGAGCCTGTGGAAGGTTTACTGATAAACAGTTTCTGATTTTTATTTCCCTGCCCTGTAACTGAGATCTAATGTGAGCGACTCTCGGGAGAGCTAGACCAAGGCCCCTGAGGACGGACCAGCAGGAGGCTCAGAGAAGGCCTCTCGATGTATGGGATGACAGGATTTCGCTTTGACCAGGGGGCACAGCTCAGCCTTGGGCAGGGCTCAAACAGCCCTTTCCTCCTGGAGGCCAGAGAGAGCCGCCTGGGTCCATGGCCCATGGCTCTCTGCCTTGGACAGCCTCCCCAGAGTCAGTTCCCTTTCCCAACAGCCACTTGAGAATTCAAACCCAGAGCATTGCAACCTGGCATGACCATTTGTCCTGCTCAGGAGAAACACTTTGACCTAAAATTTCAAAACATGATGTGTGTCTACCACGCTGCAAGGTTCTGGAGCTCCAGGGTGAGCCTAGACAACTGTTACGGGAGTGAGTTGGCCCTGAGTAAGTCCATCAGGGAAAGGTCAGACTCAATTAAAGTCTTCATGAAAGGGCCAGGAATTTAGCTCAGTGGTTCCGGCGCCTGCCTTGCAAGCACAAGGGCCTGAGTTCGATCCTTGGTAACCACGTAGAACAATGCCAGGCATGGTGACTCATATACCACAGCGCCGGGTACGGTGGCTCACGCCTGTAATCCCAGCACTCGGGAGGCAGAGGCAGGAGGATTGCCTTGAGTTTGAGAGTTCCAGGGTAATATGAGCTATATAGTGAGCTCGGGGGCAGCCTGAACTAGAAAAGTGAGACCTTATCTCAAAAAAAAAAAAAAAAAAAGTCTTAGTGAAGAGCAAAGGTGGGGACAGAGCCCATGGCCACACTTGTGGGGATTAGGGCCCTTCAGGAGCTCTTCACAAAGCAAGAAGTCTGCTCGTGGGGTGGAGGGTCAGGACTGGGCAGGCCTCGCATCCCTAGGACGGTCCCAGAGCCCTTCCAAACCGCTTCTGGCTTCAGTTCCAGGAGAACCTCCAGGATCTGTCTCTGCGACTCCGCACACCACGTCCTCCGTGCTGATCCAGTGGCAGGTAAGAGCTGGGGACCCTGGCGGTTTATAAGACGTGCTGTTCATCTCTGGCGCCTTCAGCCAGGTTGGCTGGATGTGGACACAAGCCATGCTAATACGAAATGTGTGAGGGGAACAGGGAACAACCTGGTCATCTGACAAACAGAAGAAACTGATGTCAAAATAATTTCCTAAGTGCTATAGCCATGACTGCAGGGCAGGACAGAATGGACCTGTCCTGGACTCCTAGGGTAGGAGGGCCAGGTGTCAGGACTGTATTAGTACAGTGCAGCAATGGATGCCTGCAGGCCCGGATAGGAAGCTGGTGTCCTCTCCTCCCAGCGCCCTCCAGGACAATCAGTTCACCTGCAACTGCCAGTTTGCCCAGAGAAGTCATCTGCGGCTACACACAATGGCTATAGGATCACATGCATTTTTGCAGTCAAGATCTTTAATCTCCAGTGAAAATTGAAACAGATAAGCCACGTTTCCATGGGGCTGTCCTCAGCAGGTCTGCAGACCAGGGTGCTCCAGCACAGCAGTGAAAGAACACACTGCCCTCTCTGTGCCTGTTCCCAATTCTAGGCCATATTTAGTAACTGCAGAGTGCATGGAGAACACAGATGACAGAGAGGCAGAGCCTCAGGAAAGCCTAGCTAGGGAACCAGGGCTGGAATCTGCCAACAAGGGCTGGGCCCAGGGTCAGGGAGCAGGTTGGATTTGCCTTGGGGCCAGGGCTTGCCCGGACAGGTATAGCAGAACACTGGGCCACCCCTGACACCAGGATGGGCTCCAGAGGCAGCAGGTGAGAGACAGGGCCATACAAGGTGGTGGGCTGTGTTGGGCCCTGGGCAAGGCCTGGCTGGCCTAGGCATAGCTGCTGAGAGCTGCGGACCCCGGAGTAGTGTGTGGACATGAGTGTGACTCTTCCTGAGGCTGCCAGCACCATGGAAGACGGTGTCCAGCTTGGCTGCAGAGTAGACAGAAGAGAAGATAGTGCCATGGAGGCCAAGAGGCGAAGCTGACCTTGGTGACACTGAAAACCATACCAGTACTATGTTCTGGGTGCCACCTTGGACAGCTGAGAAGCTGTGTTGTGACCATGTGGATCAATGGGGTGGGTATAAGTGGCCACCGAGGGACTCATCTGAAGAAGAGTTTCCCAGGCCCTGAAGAAGGGCAGGTTGTCTCCAAGGCCTCCGAGGCAGCTCAGGGCCAGGGCTGGAGCTGAGTGAGGGGAAGGAACCAAGTCAGAAGCCCTGAGCAGCCTGGAGGAGCCTGGTGACAGAGGTGTCCGGATTGTCCTACCTGTGACTGTCGACTCCTAACAGCCCTGCTTCCCTGGAAAGGCTATCTCTTGGCACTTGACTGAATCCTGCTAAATAATGCCATAGTCATGGGGCAGAGGTGGCTGTTTTGTAGGGTTCAACTCAACAATACTCGTTACTGCCTCTTATTTGACCGCAGTAAGCCAACTTTCTGCCAAAAGCAAGTCATCTCCTCTAAATATCCATAGAGCCCTTTCTGAAGAGGGCAGAAACCTATCAAAGACACAGAAAGACAGTTCTAAAGATCTTCTGGTAACCCTGGAAATTCACTTCCATTCATTGTCTTCTAGTTTTACTATGGCATTGAAGATTAGGCAGGAACAGGAAGACAGGCTAGGCTCCCATCCACCCCTCTCTGCCTGGGAGCCCCTGGCAGAGTGATGAGAGACCTGGCCTCTATCTCCCAAGGGCCACTGGAACCATGAGCGGCTTCTCTGGCTCCAGACCCATGCTCTGGAAGCAGATCTCAAAGGCCCAGGTCTCTGGCGTTCCAGGCCCGTTGCTCACGCAGTGCCCACAAAGAGCCGTGTGAGGAGGTTGGAAGCATCCACCAGGGAAATTCAAGGTCCCGGGCACTTGTGTCTCCCACCCCCACAAATGTAATCAGCTGAAAGAACATTGGGCTTTTGTACTCCATTACCTTCCACTCGAAAATTAGCATTTTCTTTGTAGACTGTCGCTGTCAATCTGCCAATCATGAGATAAGCTCCTTTCTCTAAAGGCAGCCAGTGCTCAGGCCACAACACGTCAGCCCCTCCAGATCAGTGGCCAGGAATGCAGGGCCCACCCCAGTCAGTGCCAGCGTCCTGCTTCCGACAGTGCGCATTGAGCCCTCTCCTGCTGCTGGTCAGCTCGGAGAAGAGGCGCAGAGCTGTGCCAGGGGAACTTGGCACACGTGTCCATCAACTGTCCCCTTCAAGCCCGTGGAACAAACTAATTGCAAGAAGCCTGGAGCAGGAGGTGGTCAATATGCTGTATTGTAGGAACGCATGCCTGTCAACTGCCAGGCAATTGAGGTACAATTGAAATTATGAGTAATTTGCTAAATCAGAACCAGCAGAACAAAGGAAATGAAACTAGGTTTAAATATAGATTTGCATTCCCAATGAAATGTTTCACCTGTAAACCTTTGTTTTTTTTCGGTAATTTGTTGAAAAATGCAAACACTGGCTGTAATTTCAAGGCGGCAGACCCACTTAAATGCCTCCTCCGCCACAGCTTGTCAGGCCTGATTCTTCTTAGTGGGATAATCAATCCCCAACCTCCTTGGGGTCTTGTTCTGTTTGCAATCCTGAGATCTGAACGTGCGTCTCAGACAGGAGGGTCATCGCGTTCGTGCTGTGCACCCCTCAAAACAAGCAGGGAAGTCTCCGAGCTGATCACAACATTGACGCTGGCTCTCCCAAACCTCCCAGGAGCCATGCTGCCTGCCACTCAAAAGCACGTCCCTTCAGGCAGCTCACTGTCCTCCAAGTGGATCTGGACACTGTTTTCTAGCAAAGAAAAACCCTCTGGTCACCTCACGCATGGAGCTTCCAGAGGAAGATGGACTCCGTGTTGTTACATACACCCCCCCCAGGGAGTGTGACATCTGCTGGGCAGGGAGCAGGACCTCAGGGCTCCTTTGGAACAGAACCTAGAATCCATGCTTCTGTCCCCTTGCACCACAATGTGCAGAAGGCCAGCTCCCAAGCAGAATCCTGGGCTCCTGAGGTAGAAAAGACAGACACAGAACTCGAAGAGCTCAGTGGGAAAGCAGCATGGAGCCCCTACACCCAGAGAGACATCTAAGTGTACCTCAAGGGACAGCTGGCCTCCCCAGGTACAAGGCAAGAAGGCTTGGAAATAGGAAGCTGGTTTGAAGCTGCATCTCAGAGGAAGGCACCTGGGATCTCTGTGTTCCTCTAACCCCTGGGACTTCAACCCTGAAGGAATCCCCGTCCCCTCTCCAGGAAGTGAAAGTCATGCCCAGGGGCCTAGCACTCTGCTTTGGTTTGGACTTGGTTCCAGCTCTGCCTTCTGCTCTCCATTTGCCCAGCTCTTCGCCTGTAGCAGGGGTCTGGCCTTGGCTTGCCCCAGCTTCCTCCTTCCCAAGCTGTCAGACAGCAGGGGGCTTGGGTGGGAATCTGTGCCCTTCCAGCATAAGCCCTTCCCTCCACCACCCTGCTGTCCCTCCTGGCCTCCAGTCACCACTGTCTCCCTGCTATGCTGTGTGATAACACCTGACACTCCTGCCAGGTCCCCTGAATTTTCACAAGGGGCGTTTGAAAGGGCAAATCCACTGAGGACTCTGAAAGGATCTGATAGGCAGCCAGCAGGGGATGATAGGAGTTCCTAGTCTGCCTGTCCACAGAGAATTTGGGCCAGAACACAGCACAGGCAGGTTTGTCTCAAGTCTCCAGAGAGTTGACTGAATGCCTGCTACACACCGGAGGCAGACAGAGCCTTGAGCTGGGCACACACAATTCAGAAAAGCCAGCTGAGAGCTGGAAGGACTGGTCTGCATGTCAAGGACTTCTGCTTAGACTCATACAATGCTGGAGACCATCAATTCGACTCCTGCTATTGTAGGCACAGGATGAACCTGAGGATTCAAGTGATCCCAGTGGTCACAAAGCTAGAGTTCAGATCCAGAGACCAGCTGAGCCCATGTCCCAGGGAGCTGCCCTCCTGTGACCTCTGAGGCCTATAGAGCGTACAGATGTCATACAGGATCCCAACCCCGCAGATGGAAAGCAGGGTCACACACAACCCAGAGTCCCGTGCTTGCAGTCCCATTGTCATAAGCGAAGCTCAGCTGGGAAGATGGAGCCTGGGTCAGCTATGACCTCTATGAAGCTGACCTCCCGGCCAGGGTCAGCCAGCTGCACACAACCATGACGAGACTCTCAGGATGATCAGCTTATAAGAGCAAAGGTCCATTCAGCTCCCAGGACTGGAGCAGTCGGGGTCCCAGATGGTGATGCTGGGAACACAGCGTGGGACACACTGCTCACCTGGTAGCCAGGAAGGAAAAGAGTCAGGGAGCACCTGGGGCCTGATGGTCCCCTTCACATGTCAGCAATTTGGGGCCTCCTCTGTCCAGAAGGACCATGCTGAGGACCAGCCCCAGCACACAGCCGCTGGAGACAGTCATCTGAGGCAGCAGGACTGTGCCTCCTCCCCGGAAGCCTCCTGCTGGCAGGGAGATGTATTTTGACCCTTGAGATGCTCGGGGACTTCCGGTGCAGATGCCACCTTCAGCCTCACTATCTTTGTGCCTGTGATAAGGAGACTGACCTCTTCTCCCAGTGCCCGAGAGTCCCATCCACCTTGGCTAGAAATATTCATGAGTCCAAGGTCAGGGCCTTGGTCCCAGGATGTGCACCTCAGGGTTTGGGAAGTGTCTATGATGACAGTGCAGAACACGTTTAATCCCCAGAGAGGGATTTTTGCTTTCTGAGCCTCCCCACTTCCTGCTTATTTGATATTGTTGGTAAATTGCATCCCAACCCAGGTCTCCTCCTGCCCTGTGGTAAATTGCTTTGGCCATGACTGTACCTCTGACTCTGAATGCCGGAGAGCCGGCAGCAGAGCCCTGGCCATCCTCCTGCTGGGGCCGAGTGCCTGAGCTGCCGTGGAAATAATCCTGGACTGTAAGGGAAGCTTTGAAGGTGAGCTTCGGGTGAGATTGCCAGGCTGGCACTTAAAGAGACCCAGCTGCAAGTGTCTGATCTGCCGATTCGCCTCTCCCTTCTTGCTGATTCCAGTCAGCCCAGTCCCCAGGAGCGGAAGCACGAGCCTTCTCTTCCTCCCTGCCGGAGCCCCGCCATTCCTGCCTCCTGCCAGTGTGAGCCAGGACGGTGCCAGGGCCTCAGGGCAGCACTACAGGAACGGGCCCTGGCACAGTTCCACAGGGGTCAAAGCAGTGGAGCACGGTGTGTCACATTCTCTGGTTGAAGTCACAGCCCTGGAGCTCTTAGGAAGAAGGCCCTGCAGTCTGTCACTTGGCAGAGGGTTCCTCACCTGTGCATTTTCCCAAGATGGGGTAGCAGTGGTCCAGGTGACACCTGGGCCCTGGTGGCTCTTCCCCCTCCCCCTGGGGGAGGCTCCATTCTGGCCAATGTCCTGAGTTGAACTTCAGATTATCTGGGAGTCCATAGGCCCAGGGGCTGCACCCTTAGCCTCCCAAACCTGCCACAGCCATGCCCTACCCCCCGGCCTTACATCCTCATGAAGGATCTACACCAAGCACTGTGACTACCTCCTCCAAGGGCCACCCAAAGTCATTCCTCCATAAATTTGCCTTGACAGTGGACACTACCCCAGGCACCTGCCTCTCCTTGCTTACTCCCTGCCAGGGTGCTCAGGGCATCGTGGCCCAGCAGATTGATTAGACCTAAGGAGCTTGCCAGGTGACAGCCGATTCCCCCAGATGCAGACCCAGTGGTTTCCTGTATTTGCTCACAGCACCAGCCCAGCACCCATGCTACAGCTGCATGATGGAAGCCTTCCCTTCCTGCTGGCTCGCTCAGCCCTGCTCTAATTCATCGGGCCACATATGTGCAGTGACCTGCAGTCCCAGGGACAGGCATGCTAGGATCTTTGAGCCACTGCTGGCAAAATAGCCAAGGCCAGCATTTCTCTGATGCCATTACTGAAGCTGGGGTGAAAGTGAGGCAGCATGGGAAAAGTTCATCATTCTTATACATCTACTTTCCAACTTGCTTATTGGTAAGAATAAATAAATAAATAAATAACAATGAGCGGTTCTAAGATAAGAGAGTGACTTATTCTGAGCCAACACAAAAGACCGTGCCCAGAACAAACCTCAAGTTAAGCACAGGACCTGGACTAAGACATGGTCCCTGCTGTAAGGAGACTCCAGAAGCCTTTTCTAGTTCCTTGAGAAAGTCAGGGAGGTCATCAGGGCCCAAGAACAGAGAGATGGTGAATTAACCATAAGACTTGGTGCTGCTTTCAACGAGGGAGGGAAGGCAACCCACAGGATTCAGATGCTGTCTCCCTCCTCCCCGGCCTTAAGTGTGACAGAGGCCAGAGTAAGATTTTATCCAC
The DNA here is from genome assembly GCA_004026965.1 of Petromus typicus. Lineage (NCBI taxonomy): Eukaryota > Metazoa > Chordata > Mammalia > Rodentia > Petromuridae > Petromus > Petromus typicus. The sequence continues at coordinate 76,200 of PVIR01003427.1, forward strand.
CAGCCCATGGAGAATGCCAAGCCAGACACTGACGCCCTTCCACAAGAGGTGGCCTGTCCTGTGACAGCTCACTCTTCCCTGGACCTTCATTCCACCCTGCCACCCTGTCATGGGGGCAGAGCTGTCTACAGACTGCAGCCCCCACTGATGTGGGTCTTCAGGCTCCTCTGACGTGGGCCAGCAAGACCTGGCAGGTCCATCCGGTGTCCACTCACACTTTTCCGCCTCTGCCTGGTGGATATGTGTCGTGGTGCTATTCCTGGCTTGGAGGCATGCAGAACACAGCAGGGAGCTGCCAGCCTTTCTGTGTGGCAGGCTTGGGGGCTGCAGACTCTCTGTGTTAGTAACTCTCATTTCAAAAGACACGCTGGGTGTGGCGGGTACACACTGAGCCTGTTCAAGGGTGATTATTAGTACTAAGGATGTTAATTCACATCACTCTCAGAGGCAGAAGCACGAGGGTCACAAGTTGCATCCTAGCCTGGGCTGATGCTGCACGCTGCAAATCTGAATTTCAGATCATGAAGAGTAAGAGTCAGAGGAAGGGGTTTATCGGAAAACCCAGATCCTTTCGGTCCCTGGGCTGAACAGATTAGAGAGCGGGGATTAGAGTGAACATCTCACAGTGAGGGGCATCGGTTTCCTGGGGCTGCTCTCAAAATAACCATAAGCCGGGACTGAGGACCATGGAATTTTGTCCTCTCACAGTGCTGGAGACCAAGAATGCAAGATCAAGGTGTTGCCAGGTGCACACTCACTCAGAGATGGGGCTTCCAGCCCCTCGTGGGCCCTGTCTGTGACTGATAGCACCCTGGGATTCCTGGGCTTGTTGATCCCTTTCTGTCTCCATGTGCAATTCTCATTGGTCCAGATTTCCCTCCTCTTGTCAGGACACTAGTCATTGGTAGGGTGACCTCGTGTCCACTACGTGTTTCCTCCTGAGGGCCCTTCACAGGCACCAGCAGCTAGACTTGAGCACCGTGCAGCCCACACAGTGGGGTCTCTGGCAGCAAAGCTATGGACTTGGCTCAGCCCCCAGGACAATGTCCTGAGGGCTGGTGGCCTCCTGCACTCCACCGCTCTGTAGAGACGTGGGGAATCCAACATCGTCCTGTCCTTGAACAAGGTTTTGTGACCTTGTCTGATCCACCTTCCTGGCCTCAGTATTGAAGGTTGTCACCTCAGCCTCTCAGGAGGAGAGACAAGAACATCAGGGCCCCAACACCCAGCAAGCCTATGGGGCTTCATGGGATGCCCCTGTGGAGGGAGGAGCTTCCTTCGACTGACAGATCTGTCACATATGCCAAATATCTTCCTCTATATCATTAACAGACACCAATGAGAAACGAAGATGGCCCTGGCTAAAGAGGTGTTTGATCCCGTACACTATGTCCCAGCAGGATCTGAGCCAGTGTCCTCTGCCTGCCCTGGTGCCCTGTGGAATGTGCCCTGGGATGTCTACCCCTCTTGCCCTAGCAGATGGAGAGCTGTGAGAGATCAGCCTTGGTCTGGCTTGTGGAGAGTCAGTGAGGGGCCACCACAGCATGGACAGCAGCGATGAGCCGGCAACACAGGGCCAGTCAGAGGCCTGGGACACATCCGA